>NIVC01002578.1:0-160668 GCA_002269645.1 Macrostomum lignano | reverse complement strand
ATTGACTCTAGACTTTTTTTAATTCCTCGAAAGTCATTCTGGTTACTATTGACTCTGGCCTGAGAAACAATGAGGACTGCAAGGCCAAAGATCCATCAAAGACATGATCATCTTCTTCTTCATTATCAACATCATCATCATCATTATTATCATCATTATCATCATCATCATCACCATCATCATCATCATCATCATCATCATCATCATCATCACCATCATCACCATAATCATCACTCAGATGATTTACTGGTCCAAAGCGAAGCTGTGGCAGAAAATCCGCAAGAATGTTACAATTTTCGCAGCGTTTCCAATTAACATGACGAAATCCAAGATGCCACAACTGTACCAGCACTGTGGAATCGAGGTTCAAATCAGAACCTTACGCGCAATCTGAGAAGCACAGCCCTAATCTCTTTGCATACCCTTGAACTAGTGAACTAGATTCATCTAGATCTGTCCGAGTTTTCTCTTTCCCTCTCGCATTTGGTTTATTATTTCTGCTAGGCAACTATAAATCTTGGACAATAACTTTCTACCCAACTGTCTAAACCGGTCCCCATTCCTAGTCAAAGGAGAAAGTCGCTAGTAGATGATAAACGTTTCTATGTGGTCCATCAGTTAGATGCTTATACCACTGACCATATTGGAAAGCTGACGATTAATAATTTTCTTTTTATCTCGCCACAGTTCATCGGCAGGTGACTTTGCCGACAGCTGATTTTGTCTGGGCAACAAAATTTTGACTGGCCGCCAATCAAGCAGATTTTCTGACTTAGATAGGAGGATCGCTCTGATTAATCATGGATGTACCTCTTTTCCAAAGAAACTTCGGTTGCTCTTATCGTTATATCGTCTATGGCAAAAATCCATTCAGAGCTAGGCTAATTTGTTGCAAGTGTGCAGATGTACAACCGACAGCTCAGCCGCAGCTATTGCGCGGCGCATCTGAAGGCTCCATCCAAGTCCAAGGTCAGTCCAAGGACTAGGGGGGGGGGTCGCCACACACACACCTCCAATTACCCCAGCTAATGCTGGCACCCATTTTACGGCTGGGTGATCTGAAGCAATGCAGAGTTAAGTGTCTTGCTCAAGTACACAAATTGTTTTAGTGGGATTGGGAATCGAACCCCGGAACTCAAGTCGTGAGTCCAACGTTCTGACCACTAGGCTACAACCTCAATCTCTAAGCTTAAAAATTGATGTAATGTCAAAGCTTTCTTAGAGGCAGGGGGGTTGTGTGCACCCTGGCGCACTTTAAGCGACATTGTCACACAACCGGCGAGAGGCATTACTGCCCATTCCGCCGACTCCACTGAGCAGGAGGCACACAAGCGCGCGGATACGTACGCAGTCATACGCACAGGTAGGAGTGTACAGCGGCCCTAGATTTAATTATCGTTAGGCATGTACACTTCACTGTGCCTTCACTGTGCCTTGGGGGTTGGCCTCAAGGGCGTTAATAGCACGAGCAGAGCCAAGCCGAGATTCCAATTTAGCCCCAAATTAATGTGACAAGAATTTAGGAATACAGAGCAGCTCACCCGATAGCGTCTACCGCTGGAGTCGCCGCAGTCCTCCTGTCTGCGGCCACTGCTGCAGACTTTGCAACACTCTGACGGACTTGGCAGCAGCTGCTGCGACTCCGGACAGGTCAGAATCGGACAGTTAGTTCGTCGACAATGAACCGTGCCCGCCTGTGGGTTGCGTCAAGGAAGTCTGGGATTATTTCATATGATTTTTGTACCACCTTAGCAAGTGCCTGAAGAAAGAAGAAGCAAAGATGTTTCCCCACGTAAATTTCGACAATTTGTCAGAGAAGCCAAAATCTACTTTCAGAAATCAGTCACGCTAATTGTATCTTCAGAGCAGAACTACCTGACATGAGCAATGGGTGCAGGCGTCCTGCCGCCAGCTGGTGCCATTGACGTACGCGGAGCCTTCGAACAGGCACTGATCCAAGCTGGTCATGCGCCTGAGACGGCGGTCTTCGCCAAATTGTTCTGCAAAATTCGAAAAATGAACAAAAACTTTTTTAGCACCATGCCAGTTCGATATTTCAACTGGGAATTCAAACTGGTTAAATAATTTACGCTCGTAGGCAGGTGTCCCTTTTAAAAATTTACGCCTTCAAACTACTAATTACTCGTTTCGAAAACAATTATGTCATGACTAATGAATCTTTGAGCGCATGTCATGAAAGAGACATAGAGATATAGAGAAAGAGAAGAGAGGGAGAGAAGGGAGAGAGGGAGAGAAGGAGACAGATAGAGAGGGGAGAGAAGAGAGAGAAGGGAGGGTTGGAGAGGGAGAGAGAGAGGAGAGAGGTAGAGAGAGAGAGAGAAGAGAGTCAGGGTCCGGCGTGTTTAAAAAAAATTGAATATGGGCTACCGGTTTCGAGCCTCTGGGCTCTTCGTCAGCTGCCCGTGTTTCTAAGTCAAGTAAGTAAAATGCTTAGAGATTGTGAAGGCAAATAATATTTTACCCAATGCGAAAGACAAAAAACTCACTTCTGCAACTCATGCACTGGCCGTCCATCTGTTGCACCTCACGTGGGCAGTTGGGCACGTGACAGACATCCTTGTGGCAGGCCAGAGTGCCACCGAGCACCGGCACACGATTGATTGGTCGTCGAATGGTCTCACGATTTCGTCTGGCAGCATCGCAACTGCTTTAGCGAGCAACCGAAGCAGCTGTTGGAGAAATGCATCTGGCTTGTACTTGCATTTTAATGTAATTACTTGTAACTAACAAACAAACAAACAAACAAACAAACAAACAAACAAACAAACTAACTAACTAACTAACTAACTAACTAACTAACTAACTAACTCACTAACTAACTAACTAACTAACTAACTAACTAACTAACTAACTAACTAACTAACTAACTGACTGACTAACTAACTAACTGACTGACTGACTAACTAACTAACTAACTAACTAACTAACTAACTAACTAACTAACTAACTAACTAACTAACTAACTAACTAACTAACTGACTAACTAACTGACTGACTAACTAACTAACTGACTGACTGACTAACTAACTAACTGACTGACTGACTAACTAACTAACTAACTAACTAACTAACTAACTGACTGACTAACTAACTAACTGACTGAGTAACTAATCAACTGACTGACTAACTAACTATATAAATAGAATAAGCGACTAAATAATTTCCCAGCGTTCCTGAGTCTCCCGTAATTTTACATCCCTGTTTATTATACAGAGGACAGACCTGGGGCAACACTGGCCCGGCAACCTCAGCTGATACTCTGGCGAGCATGGCGGATGGCACAGCCTGCGGAACTCGGTGACAACACCTGCCACGCAGAGGCTGATCTCGCACGCATCTGACGATTGAGGCCGCTGGACCAGCTCACGATGAAGCAGCAGCTGCCGGTTGCCAGGCTGGCGAAGTCTGCAGGAGCGACAGTTCTGGCAGCAGACGTCATTCTGAGTGACGTAGCAAGAGGTGTCCACACTGGGGCACTGAGCCAGCCAACAGGAGTAAATGCCGTTCTGCATAACGAGTCAATTTGGGAACAAAATCAAATAGCAAGTCACGCATATTCTGGTTTTCTGCTGACAAATGGAGTCAAATATCACGCTACTAAGATATTTAATGTTCTCAAAAATCAACTTGTCCACTGATCAAACAGATCAATATAGATCGTACTCATCTATCTATGCATGAATTTCACTTTTCATCAACTTAATCAGGCATCGACTGACCAATAAAATCATCAATAGAGCTTATTTACTCATCAAAGGCACTCATCTACTCACCAATAGAACTCATCTACGAGTACTAACCAATAGAACTCATCTACTAACCAATAGAACTCATCTACTAACCAATAGAACTCATCTACTCACCAATAGAACTCATCTACTCACCAATAGAACTCATCTACTCACCAATAGAACTCATCTACTCACCAATAGAACTCATCTACTCACGAATAGAACTCATCTACTCACGAATTGAACTCATCTACTTACCAATAGAACACATCTACTCACCAATAGAACTCATCTACTCACCAATAGAACTCATCTACTCACCAATAGAACTCATCTACTCACCAATAGAACTCATCTACTTACCAATAGAACTCATCTACTGACCAATAGAACTCATCTACTCACCAATGTAGCTCAACTACTCACTAATAGAACTCATCTACTCATCAATGGAAAAAAGCAAATCAGATTGTCTAGTCATTAATAAAATAACGGGCTTTTCCGTACTCGGTCAAAAAATCAGAATTCTCTAGAGAGAGAAACTTCTACCAACCGAAGACATCAACAAGCGTCTCACTCACTCGACAGCTGCACTGATGACACGGCGGACTAATAAAGTCCCTTATTTGTCCACTGCATCGGAGAAATTGTTCTTCACCTGAAGATAAAATCAATACTTGTCAAAAATCTGTCCCATTTTATAAACACACCTATGAAGCAGAACTCACCAACAGAGTATGGTGATACAAGAAGCAGATTAATAAATAACAGCAATGAATTTGTGCAGATATCCATAAGGTTCTCGTAATTCCAATTGTTAATTTTCGCTATCGAAAACCGTGTTCGCTTTATCAGCTATTCTATCCATCGTATTTATATCTGGACTTTATTATCACGACATTCTGATTGGTTCATCGGTTTGCTTTACAACTTAATTGACTTTTCGGTAGGACAGTGACTATTCGGCAAATTGGGGAGCTGGGGAAGAATATTGAGAATAAGATGAAAGAGGAGAGAAAGAAAGAGAAAGGTGGGAGAGGGGAGAGATGCAAATAGAGGTTAAAGACGGGAAGACCGAAAAAAGATAGAAGAGAAGGAAGAAAGGGGAGAGGATGGAGAGACGGAGAGAGGGGGAGAGGGAGAGAGGAGAGATGAGAGAGAGGGGGAGAGAGAGAGGGGGGAGAGGGAGAGAGGGGGAGAGGGAGAGAGGAGAGATGGGAGAGAGGGGGAGAGAGGGAAATAGGAGAGATGAGAGAGGGGAGAGAGGGAAATAGGAGAGATGAGAGAGGGGGAGAGAGGGAGAGAGGAAAGATGAGAGAGGGAGAGAGAGGGAGAGAGGAGAGATGAGAGGGGGAGAGAGGGAGAGAGGAGAGATGAGAGAGGGGGAGAGAGGGAGAGAGGAGAGATGAGAGAGGGGGAGAGAGGGAGAGAGGAGAGATGAGAGAGGGGGAGAGAGGGAAAGAGGAGAGATGAGAGAGGGGAGAGAGGGAAAGAGGAGAGATGAGAGAGGGGGGAGAGGGAGAGAGGAGAGATGAGAGAGGGGAGAGAGGGAGAGAGGAGAGATGAGAGAGGGGAGAGAGGGAGAGAGGAAAGATGAGAGAGGGAGAGAGAGGGAGAGAGGAGAGATGAGAGGGGGAGGGAGGGAGAGAGGAGAGATGAGAGAGGGGAGAGAGGGAGAGAGGAGAGATGAGAGAGGGGAGAGAGGGAGAGAGGAGAGATGAGAGAGGGGGGAGAGGGAGAGAGGAGAGATGAGAGAGGGGGAGAGAGGGAAAGAGGAGAGATGAGAGAGGGGGAGAGAGGGAAAGAGTCGTAAAACCCTTAAGCACTGGCGCGGTAGCGCAGATGCTTAAGCGAATTGTAGATGTTTGGAATATTTTATATTCTTCCTGAGAGGGTAGACGGGAAAGAGGGAGAAAGGGAGAGAGGGAGAGAGAGAATAGAGAGAGAAGAGAGAGAGGAAAGGAGGAAGAGAAGTAGAAAAGGCAGGTTGGGAAGAGGAACAAGAGAGAGGGATAAGGAGAGGGGGAGAAGGAGAGAGGGGTAGAAGGGATGGGGGAGAGAGAGGGAGAGGGAGAGGGAGAGGGAGAGGAGTGAGGAGAGATAGGGAAAGAAGTAGTGGTGGAGCGGGGGAGAGGGAGAGGGAGGGAAAGAGACTTGAGTGGATTACCAAGAAGAGATAGGAAAGAGTAAACTCAGAACGGGTTGAAATGAACTCTTCCGTACAGACCACCATATTGGATCTAGAAATCCTGATAAAGCATCAGTGGTCGCATACGGCTTTCTAAGAAAAGCAGTGAAAGTCGGTTCTAGCTAAGTTAGAAATAAAAAAAACTGTTTAGAGTCCAGCGCGCTAACAGTCATGAGCCCACTTTGGCTGGTCAATTGCATGTGACTTAAGTGAAACTTTTCAGCGGGCAGCTCAACTGATAAGAGCTCAGCACTGCAATTGACTTACAGATTTTTGTGCCTAGATATGCCATGCTCTGTTATCAAAGCCCTGTCTCACTCTACAGGTCATAAGGCTAACTGGTTTCTACACTGTAAAGCGTTGAGCATTGAGAAGCAGGGTATTCGTTTCTGCTTTGGATTTTGGAGCTAACAATTTTGAAATCAGAAATGCGAGAGCGGCAGCTGAACTGGTGCCAGCTGGCAGTCTGTCTAGCTACCCTAGTTAGCTTGGCTGAGTGTGGACGTGCGTCTTATTGTTCGAAAGTGGAAAATGAAGGTTAGGTTCTGCACTATTGTATTTAGCGTTTGCTTTGACCTTGGTATATACTGAAGCCTCGATAGCACCCCTAGATCCACCAAAGGACCCCTTAATCCTCCAAATGACCCCAAGATCCTCTAAAGGACCCATGTTCCTCCAAAGGACTCCTTGATTCTACAAGTAGCCCCTTGGTTCCACAGAAGACCTCTTGATTGTTCGAAGGGCCCTTTGATCCTACAGGAAGCCCTTGATCCTCCAAACGACCCCTTTGATCTCCTAAAGGACTCCTTGATCCTACAGAGGACCCCACGATCCTCCAAGACATCCTTATCCTCCAAAGGACCCCATGATCCTCTAAAGGACCTCATGATCCTCCAAAGGACCTCATGATCCTCCAAAGGACCCATGATCCTCCAAAGGACCCCATGATCATCTAGCGGACCTCTTGATCCTCAAGCGGACTTCTTGATCCTCCAAAGGACCTCATGATCCTCCAAAGGACCCCATGATCCTCCAAAGGACCTCATGATCCTCCAAAGGACCCCATGATCATCTAGCGGACCTCTTGATCCTCAAGCGGACTTCTTGATCCTCCAAAGGACCCCTTGATACACCAAAGAACCTCCCATTGATCCTTCAGCAAACCTCTTCGTCCTTAACGATCCTTCAGTGAACCATCAGTGTAGGGAGAGCCAGGAGGCGTAACGGACGCCAGACATTAGCACAGTTGGCCTGGATTAAAATTATTCCTGACTACTAAAACAGTGTTTCAGCATGATAGCTGCGTTGAAAGCCTCATTGAAAATCTCACTTTTTAGTGCTGCAGAGTGTATTTTAGCTATTTGAAGTTTCTCACAGATTCGCAGTGTCCCGGCACAAATCAACCTTGCAGGCCCATCGCCACCGTCAATTTCGAATATTTTTCAAGCCAAAATCGAAATGAAGGATAAGGTGCGCAACAAATCCACCGAGATGGAGATGTGGTTCGAGTCTGAGCAGCAATTGGCTCGGCTCAACATGCTGCAGGAGAGCACAGAGTACGATGCGTACTATTCGTTCAAAACTCAAGAGATATTCATTGTCTCTAAAGGTGGGAACAGATTTGTCAATTAAAATTCGAGCTGAAACGTTTACGTCGTAATCAATACTTGAGTGCACTTTTATTATCACTTGCAGAATTTCCCTGCACAGTATTCAATATGACAGCCAGAAACGAGCTGGTGGTACTCATTGGCAAGTCTGTGAACGGAAAAATTGTGCCTAAAGATACGATGAGCATGTTTCGGCTGAATCCTGAGTTTGGAATTGTGAGTCGTTGAATAGTTTGGAGATTTGGTTTAATGAACAGGTGGGGCATAGCCCAGTTGTCTAGCATGGCGTTCTGATGTGTCCTCAATTCCAAGTGCAGTCACATTAATTTTGGGACGAAATTGAAATCTCGGATTGACTCTGCTCGTGCAATTAATGCACAACTTGAGGGCCAGCCCCCAAGACAGTGAAGTGCACATGCCTAACGATAAATAAAGTTAGGACCGCTGTACACTATCGTTCGAGATAGTGTACGTATAGCGTACGCATCCGCGCGCTTGTGTGCCTGCTCAGGGGAGTCGGCGAAATGGGCACATTGTCACACAACTGGCTCTCGCCGGTTGTGTGACAATTGTCGCTTAAAGTGCGCCAGGGTGCACACAGCCACCCTGCCTCTAATAAAAAAGGGGATCTGTTGTTTAATTATTTAGCAAACAAACAATCGAACTCAGGATATATGATGAGAAGTTTGGCCCGCTGACTAACGAGACTATTAGATTTTGTATGCAGCTACTGTGTCCCCCCTTTTCCAGAAATACTTTGCCACCGACACGAAAATTCGAGGCATTGCGTCTGACCGATGGTACAGCTGTCAGAGTTGGCCAGAGATGAACTCGGAATTAGAGGTCAACTGGTACTTTTCGAGTGAGCCCAAATCATAATTCATAATTATGTTGAGTAGAATTTACAACATTTACTCGTTTCTGAAGGTGGAAATTGTAAAAAAATTGTTAGGATTTTGTCGGAAGCTGGATGTATACCGTTAGGACATAGATACACTCTGACAAAAATTAGTGATTCCTACTGAAAAAATTCTGAAATTATATCAAGTGCTGTTGATTTTATGCATAATTGGAAATAAATTGTAATGTTGCCTTCTGTTTCTGAACAGCAAGAAAGGAGCTGTCTATATAATTTAAAAGAAGTTGCCCCCCCCATTTTCACTCCAGAACCCGGATGGAGCTCTCCATCGGCAGCCCCGATCCCGCTGCGTATAGAAATGCACGGAGTTCGCACTGAGTCAAACATTACGAGAAATTTCTATCACGTGTACGACTTTGTTCAATTTCGAAACTACCTGGAATCTCCAATGTCAGTATTTCAGGTTAGATTTTATTTTAAGCATTTTTATTTGCCTCACTGACAATTTCACTGCCTCACTGACTTTCTGAGAACAGTGGCCTAGCAGCCAGCGAGGACACCTATTCTTAAATCAAACTTGTAAACTTGACAATTGTCCAAAGTTCAAATAGGTTCGATTTAATTTGAGCTTTGACACTCGGCCCTGAGCACTCGACATCGCTTGATTCGGAATTCTCCTATGGCAATTCTCCTATGACAAAAAACTGGGAGCAAAATTCGACTCATTTTATATTCTATTCAATTCTAGACACCGCAAGGCACCTACTGCCGTGACCGGATCAGGACCAAGCCTCTGCCTGACCTGCACCCAATCATGACCTTCACCTGGGAGGTGATAGCCGGACGTGCTGAAGCGCTGGACTCGGTCTTTTATGGGAGATTAAGCTACGACAGCTCGCAAAACATGGTCCGCTACGACTACAGAGAGCCCGAATCCATGTACAAAGGTCCATTTTACAATATAGGCACCCTGACTGTTATTCACGACTTTAATTCTGGTGTGGCTTATTATATCGACGGAGTGAGAGGGAACTGCACAGACCAGGCCATCGGGTCCGAGTTCATCGACACGAACGATGTGGACATCATCGACTCGCCTGGTTGGCACCTGGTTGAGCTGAGGAGTCCTAAAGACCTGTTCCGGTTCGATGACTCTTACCAGTATGAGGGCAAGGTAAGGCGTTTCTGGGCGCTTACGGACATTTCCCCTCCGGCGTTTCCCCTCCGGACACTTCCCCTCCGGCGTTTCCCCTCCGGACACTTCCCCTCCGGCGTTTCCCCTCCGGACATTTCCCCTCTGGATATTTCCCCTCCGGACATTTCCCCTTCATCTATAACGAAATAACAGTGCCTTCGGACATGTCCAAAGAGAACATAAGTTGCATGTATATATATATGTATGTATAGCAGCATAGCCACATATATATTAATAATAAAGAGAATAATAATATATTATATTATAATTTTATTATAATAAAACCTATAATAAAACATAATAAAACCATCTACTCTCACTTTTTACTTACATAATTTTTAAAATAAAAGCGATCTAACAGCATAACTACATGGATGTGACGAACATGCGTGCAAAACTTTTTTTGGCATGTTCTGAAGCTCTGTTATTTCGTTATAGCTGGATGGGAAATGTCCGGAGGGGAAACGCCGCCGAGGGGAAATGTCCGGAGGGGAAACGCCGCCGAGGGGAAATGTCCGGATGGGGAAATGTCCGGAGGGGAAACGCCGCGAGGGGAAATGTCCGGAGGGGAATCGCCGGAGGGGAAACGCCTGAGGGGAAATGTCCGGTAGCCGTTTCTGGGGCGCTGCAGAGGGGGGGGGCAAAGCGTGCGCGGCCTTGTTGTGTGCACGAAAATTGACCAGTAGGTTGTTGTGCGATTCCCACCCATGAGGGCCAACCCCCAAGGCCCAGAGACTGTACATGCCTGCCGACTAGAAAATCAAAGTCAGGGCCGCTGTAACACCTTGTGTGAGCGTGTGTACGACTGCGCGCCTGCGTACAGTGTTGGCTTGCTTATATGTGCTCAGGAGTTAGCGGAATGAGCGGAATCGTCTCAGTGCTGGTTGTGGTACGTACGATATCGCCAGAAGCCACCGAGATACAACTCTCCTGTGAATATTTTGGGGTCACTTTCGCAAGGCCGACATTTCGAGGTTATGAAAGATTCATTTGATGATGTGAAATTTTTAGCTTATGAAACGAATTTTGGAACAAGAGTTTGCTACTCAGAATAAAAGTTTGCGTAATCTTATGGCGCTTGCTTTAACTACGTTATTTTCATCCTATATACTAAAAATGAGTTGGCTGTGGGTAGGTAGGTAGGTAGGTATGCGATAGATTTCAGAAAAAATGGCTCGACTGATTTTTTTTAAAACTTGCACCATTCGATCAGAAATTTTCCTGGGACGGTACATGCATCTTGGCTAAGAAATTGCTCAATATTAAAGGGATTAAATATTCGAAAAACATGCTTTTTGCAAAGGTCAAGCAGCTCTTTCGACCTGAAATGCATTGTAAGAATGCTAGAGACAAAACTGACTGACTGAATTCCAATTGTGATAAAGATTACATCACAACCAGTTGAAAACAGTGCCGAAGAAATGCACACAAAACTTGATTTAAATTGCGTAACAATATTGCTAACTTAATTGACACTGATACTGGCTGACTGAGAAATTGATTATGTCATAACTTTTTACTCTAATTGACTTGCTGTAAGAATTGAATTATAAGGGCCACAATTCATGTTCTCCAATTGACGAGAGATAGCATAGATGCGAACAGACTGGACTGCTAATGCAGCGACCTGGGTTCGAATCTTAGTAGTGCAAAAAGATTTTTTTATTAAAACACCTTAAAAACACGAAATGCTAAACACAAAAAAGCACAAAGTCAAAATTAAAAGAGCCACTATATCGAACATTAAAGAGCCACCATGTCTAACATTAAAGAGCCACCATGTCGAACATTAAAGAGCCACTATGTCAAACATTAAAGAGCCACCATGTCGAACATTCAAGAGCCCCATGTCCAACATGTATGTGACTCCATGTCAAACATTAAAGAGCCACCATGTCAAACATATATGTGACTTCATGTCAAACAGTAAAGAGCCACCATGTCAAACATTAAAGGGCCACCATGTCGAACATTAAAGAGCCACCATGTCAAACACTAAAGAGCCACCATGTCAAACATAAAAGGACCACCATGTCAAACATTAAAGAGCACCATGTCAAAAATTAAACAGCCACCATGTCTAACATTAAAGAGCCACCATGTCAAACATAAAAGATACACAATTTCAAACGTAAAAGTAAGCGTCATGTCAATTTTAAAGGAGCCACTATAGAGCTAAGGAAATTGTTGCACTAGCTACTTATTGTCTGGTGGATGCTTACTATTTGGGGATGCTTGCTATCTGGGGGATGCTTGCTATCCGGGAGGGGGATGCTTCCTATCTGGGGGATGCTTGCTATCTGGGGGATGCTTGCTATCTGGGGGATGCTTGCTATCTCGGGGAATATTAAAGAGCCACCATGTCAAACATTAAAGAGCCACCATGTCAAACATAAAAGAGCCACCATGCCAAACATAAAAGAGCCACCATGTCGAACATTAAAGAGCCACCATGCCAAAAATAAAAGAGCCACCATGTCAAACATAAAAGAGCCACCATGTCAAACATAAGAGAGCCACCATGTCACACATAAGAGAGCCACCATGCCAAACATAAAAGAGCCACCATGTCAAACATAAAAGAGCCACCATGTCGAACATTAAAGAGCCACCATGTCACACATAAGAGAGCCACCATGCCAAACATAAAAGAGCCACCATATCAAACATAAAAAATACACAATTTCAAACGTAAAAGTAAGCGTCATGCCAATTTTAAAGGAGCCACTATAGAGCTAAGGAAATTGTTGCACTAGCTACTTATTGTCTGGTGGATGCTTACTATTTGGGGATGCTTGCTATCTGGGGGATGCTCGCTATCTGGGAGGGGGATGCTTGCTATCTGGGGGATGCTTGCTATTTGGGGGATGCTTGCTATCTGGGGGATGCTTGCTATCTGGGGGATGCTTGCTATTTGGGGGATGCTTGCTATCTGGGGGACGCTTGCTATCTGGGGGATGCTTGCTATTTGGGGATGCTTGCTATCTGGGGGATGCTTGCTATCTGGGGGATGCTTGCAATCTGGGGGATGCTTGCTATCTGGGGGATGCTTGCTGTCTTGGGATGATTTCTTTTTGCATTACACTTTATTTGAGCAGTTTTTCTGTTGTCTTTGTGAAGGCTTTATTTGGCTGTCTTTTTGTTACTTTTAGAGAACAGAGATTCTATCCAGATGTCCCCCAACGGGGGGCGAAGATTGCTAGTCCTATATACTAAAAATGAGTTGTCTGTATCTAGCTATGCGATAGATTTCAGAAAAAATGGCTCAACCGATTTTCTTCAAATTTGCACCATTCGATCAGAAATTTTCCTGGGACGGTACATGCATCTTGGCTAAGAAATTGCTCAATGTTAAAGGGATTAAATATTCGAAAAACAAGCTTTTTTGCAAAGGTCAAGCAAAATTTTCGACTTGAAATGCATTGTAAGAATGCTAGAGAAAAACCTGACTGACTGAATTTCAATTCTAATAAAGATTACATCACAGCAAGTTGAAAACAGTGTCGAAGAAATGCACACACGACTTGATTTAAATTGCGTAACCAATATTGCTAACTTGAATTGAGACTGATACTGGCTGACTGAGAAATTGATTATGTCATAATTTTACTCTAATTGACTTGCTGTAAGAATTGAATTATAAGGGCCACAATTCATGTACTCCAATCGAAAAGAGATAGCCTAGATACGAACAGACTTGACTGCCAACGTAGCGACCTGGGTTCGAATCTTGGTAGTGCAAAGTAATTTTTTTATTAAAACACCTTGAAAATACGAAACTGCTAAACATAAAAGAAGCACAATGTCAAACATACAAGTGGCACAATGTCGAACATTAAAGAGCTACCATGTCAAACAGAAAAGAGCCACTATGCCAAACATAAAAGAGACACCATGTCAAACGTAAAAGAACCACCATGTCAAGCATTAAAGAGCCACCATGTCAAACATATTTGTGACTCCATGTAAAACATATATACGTGACTCCATGTCAACATTAAAGAGCCACCATGTCGAATATAAAAGACCTACCATGTCAAACATAAAAGAGCCACCATGTCGAATAATAAAGAGCCACCATGTCAAACATTAAAGAGCCACCATGTCTAACATTAAAGAGCCACCATGTCCAACATTAAAGAGCCACCATGTCTAACATTAAAGAGCCACCATGTCCAACATTAAAGAGCCACCATGTCTAACATTAAAGAGCCACCATGTCCAACATTAAAGAGCCACCATGTCCAACATATATGTGACTCCATGTCTAACATTAAAGAGCCACCATGTCGAACATTAACGAGTCACTATGTCAAGCGTATACGTGACTCCATGTCAAACATTAAAGAGCCATCATTGCAGACAGTAAAGTGCCACCAGGTCAAACATTAAAGAGACACCATGTCAAACATTAAAGAGCCACCATGTCAAACATAAAAGAGCCACCATGTCAAACATAAAAGAGCCACCATGTCAAACATAAAAGAGCCACCATGTCAATCATAAAAGAGCCACCATATCAAACATAAAAAATACACAATTTCAAACGTAAAAGTAAGCGTCATGCCAATTTTAAAGGAGCCACTATAGAGCTAAGGAAATTGTTGCACTAGCTACTTATTGTCTGGTGGATGCTTACTATTTGGGGATGCTTGCTATCTGGGGGATGCTTGCTATCTGGGAGGGGGGATGCTTCCTATCTGGGGGATGCTTGCTATCCTGGGGGTTCTGGCTTTCTGGGGGTGCTTGCTATCTGGGGGTGCTTGCTATCTGGGGGATGCTTGCTATCTTGGGGGTTCTGGCTATCTGGGGGTGCTTGCTATCTGGGGGTGCTTGCTATCTGGGGGATGCTTGCTATCTTGGGGGTTCTGGCTTTCTGGGGGTGCTTGCTATCTGGGGGTGCTTGCTATCTGGGGGGGGGGGTGCTTGTCATGCTATCCCCTGGGGGGCAATGCTTGCTGTCTTGGGATGTTTTTTTTTGCGTTGCACTTCATTTGAGCAGTTTTTCTGTTGTCTTTGTGAAAGCTCTATTTGGCTGTCTTTTTGTTACTTGTAGAGAACAGAGATTCTATTGAGAAACATATATGTGACTCCATGCCTAACATAAAAGACCCATCATGGCAAACATTTAAGAGCCACCATGGCAAACATAAGAGACACCATTTCAAACGTAAAAATAAGCGTCATGCCAATAATAAAGGAGCCACTATAAAGCTAAGGAAATTGTTGCACTAGCTACTTATTGTCTGGTGGATGCTTGCTATTTAAGGATCGATACTTGCTATTAGGTGGATGCTTGCTATCTGGGGTTGCTTGCTATCTGGGGGTGCTTGCTATCTGGGGGTGCTTGCTATCTGGGGATGCTTGCTATTTGGGGGATGCTTGCTATCTGGGGGATGCTTGCTGTCTTGGGATGATTTATTTTCGCATTGCTCTTCATTTGAGCAGTTTGTCTATTGTCTTTGTGAAGGCTTTATTTGGCAGTGTTTTTGATCGGTGTAGAGAACAGAGATTCTATCCAGATGTCCCCCATCGGGGGGCGAAGATTGCTAGTATTTTACTAATTTTTCAGGGTATGGTTCGCGGCCTCCCAGTAGACATCTATATTTCTCTGCGTACAATGCAAACTAAAGGACTCGTGATCAACGTTACCTACGAATACTTCATCCTCGATGTACGTTTGACTTTAAAATGTGCTTTAAAATAAGATCTGCTGTGATTAAAATCTAAACGAAATGTAATCCCTATTTACACAACTAACGCAGGAGAGTGTTACGGAGATTGCCATTGGCAAAGGTCAAGTTGGCTTAGGCAAAAGTGTGCCCATCGAGCTGCGGATCACTTCGTACAACGCGGACGGTTCGGTGAGAAAAGATGAAACGCTCCCTTCTTGGTTGTGTAAAACATTTAGTGTATAGCAGTTTTTAAACTGGCAGCAATAGTCAGCTCCAGCTGCAGCTCCTGAGTAAAAAAAGATATCAACATGATTTTAACTTTGTTTTCTTCGTGACAAAATTTCCTTTCATTTGACACCATGGGCGTGAAATTTCATGGCTCCGTTGAAGAGCTACGTTAGACATTCCGGGAACTTTTGGGACACACCTCGTAGATGTCCAGCCATGCTGAGCACTCAGGCGACGGAATGGAAATTTTAGAAAAAGAATGGCTTGAAAACAGAAAAGCGTAGTCGGTTTGGTCCGGAGCTTTGCTTCAGTTTGGTTCGGAGCTTTGCTTCAGTTTGGTTCGGAGCTTTGCTTGAGTTTGGTTCGGAGCTTTGCTTCGGTTTGGTCCGGAGCTTTGCTTGAGTTTGGTTCGGAGCTTTGCTTCGGTTTGGTCTGGAGCTTTGCTTGAGTTTGGTTCGGAGCTTTGCTTCGGTTTGGTCCGGAGCTTTGCTTCGGTTTGGTCCGGAGCTTTGCTTCGGTTTGGTCCGGAGCTTTGCTTGAGTTTGGTTCGGAGCTTTGCTTCGGTTTGGTCCGGAGCTTTGCTTCGGTTTGGTCCGGAGCTTTGCTTCGGTTTGGTCCGGAGCTTTGCTTCGGTTTGGTCCAGAGCTAGCTCCTGTCTAGAGAAAAACATTTAGCCCTAATTACTAAACTTTAGTCGGCAGATTTTCAACAGCAGAAGCCCTCATTTCTTGTCTACAGGAAGGCGATCCGTCCTTCAGCCACTATGAACGGTACAACTTCTTCAACTTTGAAGTGTCGGACCCGGACAGCAGCACAGGCACGGATGTCGACCAGCTTCAGCCATTCCAGTTTGATGTCGGCTCCTGCTATACACAAGAGCAGAGACTCAACTTTGTGCTCAAGTTTTCAGCTATCAATGGTAGTTTTCTGGATTAAACTACCAGTTTTAATGAAACTATTTCGAATAAAGATACACTTTTTAAATATGTTCTCCTTTACTTTTCTAGGCACCATGAAGCCAAAGGACATGAACCTGACGGAGCTATTCATCAGAAGCGCTGTCAAAGTTCTTGTCGCCAGTGACATGGGTTTGGCAAGCCCGATTCGATTCCAGCACCCGCAGCTAGACTATGATGACAAATATCTCTACTTGACAGTCACTCTGCTAGATAAGCCGCATATCTACTGTGAGTATTAAAAAGAAACTTTAATACCACTTTTTAGTGTAGAATTCTCAAATATAGAGCAAGTTAAAACCTCTAGCCATCGAGATACAAAACGACTCTGCAGGAAGGTCGGATTTTAGAGTAATTTTTATAGAGATCAGAGCGTCCATTGTCGCCTACATGTAGTTTCACCTGTTAAAGGTCTTGAAGCTCGGTCTGTGAGAAGGCCAGTGGCCATCAAAGTCTGTAGTAAATGAGCTCATGAAATATTAGGTAAACCGAACGACATACCATATTTTGTCGTTTCTTATCGGCCTCCCAGCTACTTTTAAAGAAAGTTGAGTTGTAGCGTTCCTCTACTGAGTAATTCATAATCACTGCATCAAAAAGGACTACTCCGTAAAGTTTACAAAATATGTAACATCCAACAAAAGGTGAATTAAGATAATTTGCAGTTATCCATTATTTCAAAACATTCAACAGCTCAGTTCATCAAAGTGGACAGCTCGAAGAACCCCACCGTACTTCGCATCGACGACTCAGCCCAGCAGAATAACGAGGAATCTTGCCTCGAGTCCTGCAACACGGAAGTATCGAGCGGCTGCAACACTGTCGCTTTTTGCTCGGGACCGAATCTGCCTCAGGGTCGGAACTGTCTCTATTCGGCTCTGTTCGGCTACCAGAAGAATACTCAAGGGGCTTATACTTGCTCGGTTTTTGTGCGTAAGTAGTTTCTGATGCTAATAAAAGGTCATTAGTTTTTTAAACCAATTCTGTTTTTCACCGATGTTTTTTGATTTTTAACTTAATGTAACAATTAAAACATAAACTAACTAAATTCCATGTAGATGTATTCTTCTGTAAGTTGAGATATTTAGGACCATAGTCATCAGACGATGTTGAATTATATAAGAGGTTGCCAAATTGGGACCAAAATTCGTACGGCAATCCGGCGTCTATGACGTCGCTGACGTATGACGTCGCTATCCGTCGATGTAATGCAAAAGCATATATTTTGTCATCGACGTTTTCTTACCACAAGGGCAAGATAGAGAATCTAGTGCATGACTGCGAGCCAGAGAGGAGAGAGGAAATTGACTGATGGACTAGAGAAGAGAGAAGAGAGATGGTGAAGTAGAGGCGAGGGATAAAGGAGAAGATAGAAGCGACAGAATTGGAGCAGAAAAGAGAGAGGACAGAGGAAAGAAGAAATGGAAAAGAAAAGGAGAGAGAAAAAAAGGAGAGACGAGAGAGGAAAGGAGAAAGGAGATGAGAGGGAAAGAACAGGAGAGAAGGGAGAGAACAGGAGAGAACAGAGAAAAATTACTACAGAGAAGAGAGAGATGACAGAAGAGACAGAAACCTTAAGAAGGCCGGATTGCTTTTGTGAAAATTCAAACGACCCGAGGGCCAGATAGAGAGGATTCATGGGCTGCATGTGGCCCGCGGACATGAGTTTGCCGATCCGTCAACAACCCTATCCAATATAACTTAAGGCCCAACTAACTCATCGTCGCGAGTCTCTGAGCAGTCCCTCGAAGAGGCCTGGTTCAGCATCAGCTCCGTAGTGAACTCTGGTCAATTCCTGGTTCCTATCGTTGCCAAGCAAGGCCGATCGCACACTTTCCGAGCGATGTCCGTCGAACGCTTCGAAATTCGTCCAGACGTTTACAACCCGCTGAGAGGCCGGCACCTCCAACAGTTCGACGCAATCGAACGCCTGTCGATGCGCGATCCGAAACGACAAGTGGAGAACAAAGTTTCGGCGGACGATTGTGCTCTGGCCTGCCTGGATGAAACCGAATTCAAGTGCCAGTCGGTGACTTACTGCTACGATTTGGGCGTGTGCTACCTGAGCGAGGACGCTCCCAACGAAGGCAAAACGAATACCCTCGACCGAGCGAGGTGCAACATCTACATAAGTGAGGATATTGGTTTCTTTTTATTGATCTATAATGGGATTAAAATCTAGCAATGCTCTTACATCTGAGGAAAAGAGATTCAAAAAATACGAACGATAGATGTCGATTATTGGAGAAATAAATAAGAAATCTTGAAAAATCAGAATCGTACGTAAGAACCCATTATACCAACCCGCAGAGAATGAGCTAGCTAAATACCGTCAGCTGCAAGGCACTTCAAGAATCTACATCACCGGCAAGAAACCATCAGGCGTGGTCACTAAACCCGATCAGTGCGCCACGCTCTGCGACCAGCGTCAACAATCCACGGAAAGCAACAGCAACTCCACGGATGTTGGATGCCGCAGTTTCGATGTTTGCAGCGTCGAAGGCAAACAGCAGTGCTACCTGGACTCGGGTCACCTCACTGACGACACAGGCATCACAGGGAATCGCAGCGAGTGCACGCACTATTCCAGATCATTCGTGGTCGACTTTGTCCGATCCACAACTTTAACGGACCCGCTCTTTCAGGTGATTAAACACTGATGAGTATTTTTCTGAAAACAAAAACAACTTCTGATATTAAGACACTCTAATATGATATACATATTGTGCAGGACGTCCAATTAAATATTTTTATACTCTATACCTCTTACGAGACTGAACACAGACCCACACGGATTAGCTTCAGTGCACAGGCCATGTGTTCACAAGCGGTTCACAGCAACCCTGGCCTTTTCGTTGTTGGACCATAGACAACCGAAATAGACGCTACTCTCAATTTTCTTAAAAATTAGCTGGAGCGTCCATGGCGAGGTCTCATTCAGCGCCATCTGTTCCAGTTACGACAAATATACGTTCCTTAACGGTCTCCAGTTCGTTTCTAAGAAAATCGAGTGTATTGTCCTCCTGCTCTAGATGTCCATGAGTTAGGTATGCGCATGCAAATCATACTACTTTGCCTTCATTGTTTGCCTCTTATTAGCGAATTGGCTAGACAAACGAAACTCGACAACTCAGCAGCGAACTCCAATTTTTAAAGTAGGATCCATCAATTTCAATTTCTACCCCTCTATTCTACTAACCAATCCAGGATTTGAAATTGTTCGGCGGTCTAACCGAAGATCGTTGCGCCAGGAAGTGCACTGAGGAGTTCGGGCTGGACTGTCAGGGTTACTACTTCTGCAACGCCACGGGCGATTGCGCCATTCTGACGTTGGACGCCAAAACGCCACCGGAAAGCGATTCTGGGACAGGACTGAAGTGCGACTATCTCAAGAGTAAGTTAATATCGTCTTGTAAACCGGGAACGGCTGAAGTTGATCCTTTTTCAATTAAAGAGAATTTATTTTATACAAATGTCGCTTTTTTCTAATTAAGAGTATCACCTTAGGAAGAGCCACTCAAAAAGGTCACTGAAAGCTTATCTAGCCGTTTTATAACCGAAAACTTTAAAAAAACTGTCTCTTTAGAGATCTAATCAACAAGAATTATAGGTAATGACAGAGCATTTGAAGAAATAGGCAGCTAACCAGCTAAACAGACACGTACGGCAATCTGACTTGGTCTAAAAGCCTTAAGGTCTTAAAGTAACCAAATTAAGCTAAGTGTGTAAAATTACATATTAGCCATTTGTCCATTTTCAGGACTATACAATCCGGACGGTACTAAATACCAGACCACAAAGCCTCAAACCGGAGAGGACACTCGAGTCGGCTTAACCACTGGAGCAGCTGCAGCGGTCTTTGTGACGACGTCCGTTATCGGCATGGTCCTGGGCATCGTGATGCTGATGGCCGTCCTGCACTCCAGAGGCAATCCAATCTGGCGCGACACCAAAGCCTTCTTTACCAGACGGTAAACAAGCATAAACCTGATCTGAAAGCCAAGGCAAATCGTGCCGGATTTTATACGAGTAATACGAACTATATATTATGGCTTCATTTATGTTTCAAATGTCACTCGAAAATTTTATAACTAATGAATTCCATTGCTTGTTTCGTTGAAATTATTGCCAAAAATTAAAACTGTCATTCTTCACCGATTCCTCGTGCGCTCGAAATAGAGGTATCTAGAGAACTTTACGCATGCTGTTTTTTAATTCAGTCAGTTTACGGATCAAATTTAAATTAAATATGAATTATAAATAAAAACGTTTGTTCAATTGTATGAGCAGTCTCAATGTTATTTCTGATTTAATTCTTGTGTTGATGCTTAAAATAGGGATAGAAAGGAACCGTATAAATTTTATAATGATATTACGCTCGTAATATTCTTAAAAGAGCGATTTCTTTCCAAGTTTACGAGCGGTTCATTCATACCGAAATTTGAGGGGGTTTTAGCTTAGAAGGGGATTGTAGCCTAGTCGTTAGAGCGTCGAACTCACGACTGAAAGGTCGGGGCTTCGATTCTCAACTTACTCGAACAATTTGTGTCCTTGAGCAAGACACTTAACTCTGTTGTAAAATGGGTTCCAGCATTAGCTGGGGTAATTGAGGGTGTGTGTGGCGACCCCCCAGTCCTTGGACTGAACAGCCGTACGCAGCCTTCAGATGCGCCGCGCAATAGCTGCGGCTGAGCTGTCGGTGCACATCTGCCCATTAGGGCAGGTTGTAATAAAAAGCATCTAAAAGGCCGAAAGTCGTGTGATCACACGACTCGTGCATCAAATTTCATTTCTTTGTCCATCGGTCGTATGATTGGGTGGCTTATTTGATGGCAGTGTGAATCAAACTTAAGATCAGAATATTTGTATAAACGTAACTCGTATAATTAATATTCAGCAACACAGCAAACATGAAAAAACTTGGACGTGCATCCTCTTGTGACCATAGACTATACAGCTTTTAATTCTATGAGCTAAATGTACATGTAGATATAGTCAGCAAACAGTCCTTAGTAGCAAGCTAGCAGAGAAAGCTTATTGTGTACGATGATAGCATTAAACCAAATAAATCCCACAAAAATGTCCATGTGCTTCTTTTGCATTTTTAGTTCTGGCTATACTAGTAATGACAGTAGCAAGAAATTTAAAATGAACACACACACACACTATACCCCTGGGTAAGTTGGAGCACTTGGATTCTCTTCTTTTGTGAGCTTGCATCGTTTTGTCTGTACAGCTCTGTTCGTACAAATGAACAATGAAGCTCTATCTCAGGCTGCCAGTTTACTGTTGAGTACATCTGAGGCATAAGAAAGAAAACCAGAAATATGCTGCACAAATAAGACACTCAAAAAGCGCTGGCAAAATGCACCGGCTCACAGTTAAGCCACTAAATAGACCGCTGTGCACAGGTAGCTGCTGATCAGGACCTGCAGGCATTCTAACTTGGAAGACTCATCCCATTCAAATAATGAAGAAAAGTGCTGTTCTAGCGTCCGCCGCCAAAGTTGGAAAGCCACCGTCTCAGCGACTGGACAGCTACAATCGAGTTCCCGGCATTCAGACGATTCGAGCTAGCGACCTTATTAGTACCCTGCGAGTATTCGCAGCCTGCACCAGTGCTCACGGTATGGCCCGGCTCAATCATCCGGTGAAATCCTGTCAGATTGGCTGGGCTTTGGTCATCACGGCAGCTTTTGTCGCACTGACTGTAAACATGTCTAGCTTGGTTACCAAGTACAGAGATGAGCCAATCACAACCAAGATTAACGCCAGAGGTAACAAGTACATTCCGCCAGACATCACAATCTGCAATCGGATGATGTTCGCCATTAGTCGGATATTTAATAGTACATTGGCGGCAAACGCTTCGGCACCGGATCAAACGGAGTTTCGGCACGACATTGCGCCCGAGTTTCGACCAGTGTTCGACAGTGTGCAGAAGATTCGACAGGTTCTCGGACTTAGTGCGAGACGGTATCTGATGCTCAACTATGGCGCCTATGAAACTGATAGTAACTTGCTACAAATCGAGGACGAGAGCGCTTACAACCTGCCAAGTAGGTGAAAACGTTCTATTGAGACTTAAGTTGTTTGTCTCTCTATATGTACATTCCGAATAAACCGATGACATTGGTGACTAGAAGCAATGCGTGTCAGACTATACAAGTTCCCATGATGAAATTAAGTGTACATATTCTTATAGCGGTAGACCGATGATGTGACCGATACTAAAACATTCTATTAGTCACTTCTTAGTAAATGACGTAACTTTCATTTCGGTGCCTGTTCAGAGTTCAAGCTAGCAATTCAAACTCATCTCAGTTTAAATTGGTTCAGAGCTTTTCTTTAAGGCCGAAACCCGACAAGCGTCTCATTAAAAATATGCAGTTATTTGCTATCCATATGCCCCAAAAATGTAGACAAAAAGCGGAATGAAAAAATACAAGTTGCTTAGATGGCAACTCGCCTTCTTTGTGTGTTAGGATTTTTGGTGCTACCAATATGCGCTGACTTTCGAAGCGAAGCATGTAGTGTAATAAAAAAATGGACAGATTGCTGATACTGGTTGAGTATAAATTTTCGGCCACATGACCAACCTGTTATCCTCTTTCGGTGGTAATGCACATTTCATCTAAACATTTTTGCTATTTCAATAGCTGACCACTGTTTCCGTGTATGCTTAATGCCAACAGATCTAGTCATTCGAGACACGTGGGGCGACAGGTTCCTGTCCCAGTTCAGAGCGGACCCAAGCCAGGGCTTGTTGTCCTGCACGTACGGCACTCGGGCCTGCGACATCAACGACTTTCAGCTGCGCTCTCTGCCGGCGTTCCCTTCCTGCGCTACCTTCAGTGTGCAGCGCTTTAGCCAGAGGCGACCAAATGTGACCAAGAACAGTCTGAACGGGCTTCGCATCGGCATGTTCGTCGACTCGCATCACAGCAGCCCCGCGGTGACTGATGCCCTGCTGAAGCTGCCTGGCGATTGGTTCAACATGCAGAAGCCAGGCGGCGCTGTGGTTTTCGTTCACCAACCTGGGACATATCCGACTCAGGAAAACCAGATCGAGGCACCAGTTAACCAGGAGACTGTAGTGAGCATTCGCTACTTGGAGTACACCTCAAAGAGCACTAGGAAATACAGATGCATGTCGGCCACTGACGAATCCAATGCTCAAGTGCAGTACATGGTTCAGAAAGATCACTCACCGCAACCAGAGACATTTCAAGCCCAGCTAGCCGACTGCCTCGTGACTCTGACGCAGGAAGTGCTGCTTGAACGTTGTGGATTCATCGACCCAACCCTGCCGCTCACCGTCTCCATGTTCAGCCAGGTCCGAAGAGGCAATCTTAGCCACCTGCTGTCCAGAATTGGACTAGCACGGCGCGATCCAGCTAGCCTCATTGACTACGTTTACCAGACCTTCTTAGGCTCGAATGCTTCGGAACTTCCAGCTATCATTGACACACTTCTGGACAATGAGATCTGCTTACGTAGGGCCCTGGTGGCAGCCAGAAACGATTCGCGAATGCATCAGCGCTGCATCAATCGTTGTCAAGCTAAAATCTATGAGACCAGCGTAATGCCCATTGCCTGGCCCGAGGGTCCCGAGATTGGTGACTTTCTTGGGCCAACGCTGCAGAGGTGGCTTCACTCCAACTCGTACTATCCGAACAATGGCTCAATAGTTGATGAGGCTTTCCTACAACAATCCAATTGGAACTTGTACCAGTCTTATGTGCTGCGATCGTCATCGAGAGAGCTTAGAAATGCTAACTCAAGCTTGTTCGGTCGCATAGCAAATAAAAACTTTCTTGCTATTCGATTCGATGTGGCCGACGCGCAGGGTCGCGACATTAAAACAGATGAGAGCTTTGCGTATGAGCTTTACGACCTACTCTCGGACATGGGAGGCATCCTAGGACTGTACATTGGCATCAGCGTGCTGACTGTGTGCGAAGTGGCCGAGCTCCTCCTCCAGCTGGCGGTTATGCTCAACATGATTGCTCATCGGCGAAGGATGGGTAATCGCACTGAGCAGAGCGACAATAATGCAGAGAGGATCCGACGGGTGTCGATAATGTCAGCGACGGCCGCGGCCGCTATGGCGAAGGGCAGCAGACGGCAGTCAGAAATTGAGGGCCGATTGGGACCTTCGGTGTCTGTGGGAGCTGCTCAAATTTGGCAACAGTTGCCAGTGCGCGTTACCAGAGTCTGATTGCTCACTATTGGCACCTGGCCAATTATATACACTAGTAAAAGCATGCCTAGGTTATACAACTAATTATCTAGATGATGCTTTTTCGGTTTGCTTTAGACAGAAGAATTAAAGAAACATTGTGGGTCTTTTTCAATATTTTTTATTCAATAGAAAACTTTTTCTTGATTGCAATTACGAGCGCACAGCTAGCTACACTCGTTCTCTACAAAACAGTTGACTTCAATTTCTTTTAATTTGTATTACTTTACTGGCTAACTAAGATAACAAAGATGTAAGATCACTAAACAATTTACACAAAATTTCAGACAGTCATTAAATTTATTTATCGAAATAACAATAATCGTTATATTTGTTATAATTATTTTGACACCATATACGCTACCTACCATCAAGTCAATTTGACTAAAGCAACTGCACTTTTAAGAACAGGTACATGTATCTTCATTGCATGTAGCATGCTCTCATTTATAATTGCACTATACAGTGTGCATAAATAATCCAATGCAAATAATTAACCTCATACAATAAATAAATACACTATAAGAGTTTTTGTTTTAGCACGCAGCAAATAGTGAAAAAAGGATAATTATTGCGATACTTAATAATACCACGGGGTGTAGATATATCTTTTTTATACTGTTAAACTGGGATCTGTTAAACAAAAACCATAATCTAACACATCTACAAAAGCGCTAGCTATCTATGCAAAGCAAAGAAAAATTTCAGTTTCTTTGTCCTTCGAGCTACTTACTTTCGGTGCATATTGAGCGATCGAATTTTATTGTGGGATTTGCATTGCATACACAGCAACAGACAAAAGTGTCCGAGATATCGATATTCTCTGGTACGTCCACCCATTCTCGGGAAAAATTCGTCTCTCAGTTGAGTGGCGAATCGATCCAACAGTTCGACCATAGACAAAATTATTCTATGGGTGGGTGAAGGGTGGGACGCTAGCTGAGAACAACCGAGGACAAGGAAGTCTTTGTTTGAGGTAGAAGCGATTTTACGAGCCTAGAGCAATCCATTCATCTGTTGACGAAATGGTTCGACAAATGACTGACGGAGAACGCTGGCGTGCTATTGGTATGATGGAAGCGCTGCAGCAGCATGTGCAGTGCACCAAACAGCAGTCCGGATCGGTTCATGTTTGGGCGGGCAGCACACTCCATTCAAAGGCGGATCTGGTCCTTTTAGAGGCAGATGTTGCTGGCAACTCCTACGCTAATCTTCTGCAAGCGCGCCTTCTGCTCTTTGCAACTGCTGCTGTGGTGACTCAAATGAAAAATCGAGCACGTCTGGGACTTTGTAGCGCACCATTCAGCGAGAAAATCCGCCACAGAATGTTGCTCAGCTGCGGCAGGCAAAGACTTCCGCAGAATTACCTACAGCGTCTCAGTCTGGCGATGCTTCTGTGTGCCTGGCATATTGGCTGCTCGTGGTGAATATACGCGTTATTTAAATTAAATAAATTTAAATTCCCACTTCGCAGTATTCAGTTCCCTGTTCTCATTTCCTGCTATCATTCGTTCTCCTAAAACTGTATTGAGTCGTGTATCAGAATAAATGTCTATGGCCCAGAGTCGCTGATTTGCCACTCAACTGCAGGAGCCGAAATTCTCCCGAGAAAAGGGTGGACACTTTTGTCTGTTGCTGAGCATAGACGTCAGTTTTTTATCCTAGACAAAAGCTCGGAGCCCATTTAAACCCAGTTTTTGCTCTTCACAGCGCAAAAATAATTATTGCTTGACAACTTGAATTTTGCTATAAAAAAGATTTAAATGAATGCCTAATGGAAATTCTATGCCAGTGTCAATGTTAAAATGTTACCTAAGATACACTTCCAGAGTATTTTGGGCCGTTGGAAACTATCTAGCTCGTGCTTCTCAGCTTTGATTACATCGATTATCGACAGCTGACTGGCAAAAGAGATAGCTATCTTGGACCTTCAATAACTTCTACGGTTTTCGTGCTGCTAAACATGCACTTTTAATCTTCCATGTGCGTAAACAAGCTACAGTTTATTTATTAAAATTATTTTCGATCAACCGTTTAACGGTTCCGCTGCAGGATCTTCCCTACTTTCACCAGACTTCTTTCGCTCTGCCAGCTCAACTTTGGCCTCAGCCGCCGTATCTGTAGCCGCCGTCCCGTCTCGACCATAGCGCTTGGCGCAGAAATACCAAACCAGAAAGAAGAAGACGCAGGCGATAGCGTGTGCAAACACGGACAACAGATGGAAGGCGTACCTGAACGACACGCGGTCGTACATCTCGCAGTAGGAGCGCTTACCATCGCTGCTGCTGATGAGGCAGATGTTGTCGAACACCGTGCCGATTAGCGGTGGTAGCAGAGAGGCTGTGAGCAAGTTTTGTTGCATTGATTGAGCAAGATAGTCAATATGAATATTCAAAAGACCTTTCGATACGTTAAAGATGATCTGATTATACGTACTCACGAAAAAAAGATGCACAGTTCACTGGATTATCAGAATCACGCTGCCCCCTCCCATTCTGCATGATCAAGGACTACTCAATTAGAAGGACAGAAAACCGAAATTCTTGGAACATTTTAGAGGGCGATTTTTACTAAAAAAAACGACGTACAGAGATAGGAAGTTTCAATTTTTTCAGCACAAAAATTGTAATTACGTACTTTTGATAGGAGCCAGACTCAATGTTCATCTTTTGATCTTTCTTTATAGTTCTATTGATATTTATGAACGTTTTCGTTTATGAACTTTGTATTCTACCGGTATATATTTATTTATTTATGTCCTCTGTACAATCGTACATGTACTGCCTGTGTGCCTAAAAACCATTAAAGTGACACGGCTTGGCTCATTGGTTTTATGAATCTATTTTGTCATTGTTAGCTTAATAACTGTATAACAAAATGTGTAACAGAATGATAAAATAGGTTCATAAAACCAAATGCGTCAAGTTGTGCCATTTTTTAAGCATAAACCAAGTACGCGAGATATAGAATTACCATAGAATTCTAATTTTATAAGCAAAAAGCTTTATGAATATCAATAGAGCTATATAAAAACGCAAGACATACCAAACAATGAACATAGGGTCTGCCCCCTATCAAAAGCAATAACAATTTTTGTGCTGAACAAATGAAAACTTCCTATCTCCGTAATGTATTTTTCTTCGGTAAACCGGCCTCCAAAATTTTCTAAGAAACATAGTTTCCCGTTCTTCCATTTGAGTAGTCCTTGGTCCTGAATTGGCTTCCCAGAAGGATGTGGCCTCCTCAAGCTGATATGAACCCCCAGGCTGATGCTTTTTGAAGAGTTCTTGACTCCTATCGACTCACAAATATCATAACTTGTTAAACAAAAAAGAAAAGCATCACTCACAACTGAGGCCCCACATAAAGCTGCTTGAAGCCAGAGCCAGCGCTTTGTCTCTCGGCTGCACGCAGCGCAAGTTAATGACAGCCTCTTGAGTCCGAGCCGAGCACTGGATAGCGCCCAGAGCAATAGAAGTAAACGCGTAGGCCATCAGGCTCGAGTAGCAAGCGCCCTGGCAGGTGCCAAGCCGTACTGAGCCGCCAGGTACGCACTGACAGCCGCTACTGAGCCCGGTTTCCTGCGAGCAGCCAGCGACGCAGGGAGAATAGTAAGTGACGTTGCCGCCGCACACTGGAAAGTAGTCAGTCCGGGTGCAACCTCCGCAGTCGCCGACGCCGCAATAGGATCCGTTGACAAAGTATTCACCTGAGGTATAGTGTGTAGCAAAACAGTAGGTCAGCTTTCCGTTGCACTCAACGCAGCGCATTCTGACCTCCGATCCGAGCGTGCAAGCGACAATCGACCCGGCAGCCAGGGCACGAACTTACTCAGGGTGTACACATCAGCCCTAACTTTCTCATCGTCAAGCCTTTAATCGCACTCAGTGATTTGGGAACTGCTTTCTAGGGCGAGAATTGCAGAAGCCCATAGGTGATTTTCTTGCTCGAGTCCCACATTCACTAAAACTGTGTACTTCAATGCGAGAGTCAGGTAGAAGCACCAACCGTCGATCTACTTTGCTCTCTCCTCTTGAGCATTAAAAACAGCATAAATCAAGAACCTTGAAGTTCTTGCCTACATGTAAGTTGTAAGAGCTCTCTTGCCAGTTGTGGGTTGAGTGTCACTTTGGAATCCAAACCATCTACCGGGCGTTGAGTCACTCACCTGCGGCTGGTGATGAACTCGGACTAGTGAGCACTTGCGGAGTAGGACAGACAAACAAAGTGCCAAGGTAGTACCGTAGAATACCGAACAGATGCACAAATGCGTGGAAGCGAGCTAGCGAGTACATGGTCATTTGGAAGCGATATGAGATCGCGATGCTCAGCATGAGCCCAACACCAAACGTGACCGGCATCACTAGGCCTGAAGAATAACATTTATAACATTTACGTGAGTTTGTTTTAATCATGCATCGCTCACGGAAAACTGAAGTAAGATGCAAAATGCACTAAATGCACTGGCGATGCGGCAAATATCGACCGTGCCTTACCGACTTCCAGGCAATTTCTAAGAAATTTTAGTTTATTGCCCTTCCATTTCAGCTGTCCATGGCATTGCTTACTATACTGTAGGCCTAGATTTTCATACAGCTCAATAACTCAGAGTCAAGTAACTTTGTTTTAACTTACCAGTAATTGAACTTGCCTCGCTCTGAGTCAAGTCGAAATGGTGCTCCAAGTACTTGGCATTGTAGTTAATAGGCGTGCTCAATGCCACGAATTCGAAAAAGTTGCCAATTAATAAGCACAGAAAAATTGGATTAATAAACAGACGCTTTAGCGAGCGGAAAAGACCTGAAAGGTAAATTGAACACTCTAATAATCATTTCGCAATTCAAATTCGTGCCAGACGCGTGAAGCAGACTTTGGAGATCTATGCTCGTATTTTTGATGGGTCAAAATTGAGATACGAAGTTTTGCTGTTTTTTTACAAATGAGTTCGGGTGTAAAATGAAAATTCCTCGGCTCTATTGGTTATATACTTTTGCTCCTTTAGTATGGATTTTGTCTCGTATCTCGAAAACCTCACCTAGAAACGTTTTCTCCTGTTTGCGCGACTCCGGATTTCCCAGTTCCTCCTGTTGCAAAATGTCATCCTTCTTCTCGGACTGTTTCAACAGCAGCCTGATGACTGGATTCCGCAGCTTGCTGGGATCTGTGTTCACTCGGAGGGGCACGTTTCTTGGAAAACAGAACAGAGGCAGAGAGGCGGACATGCCCAGAATTCCGGTGGCTAAATAGCCAAGCCACCAGGCACCAATCCACAGGGGACTTTTCTGACTGCCGACAAACTGGCTGAGGGTTCCGCTCAGATTCTCGTTCAGCTTTGTCGTCCTGGAGCCAAGCTGGTAGCCCATGATAGGGCCGACTGCCCTCAGCAGAGTGTACAAACCTGCGGTCCGATTCGGGTGGCAAGTCAGCTTATTGATCAAGTTACCATATTCTTTTATCACTCTAGCACTACGAGATACTCGTACTCAACATAATTAGTCACCTTCTATAATATGGATAACATCAGTCGAGCCGAAGTGATTATTTTTGGCCCCATAGTTTCTATCCATCTTTGAATGCATTACCATGCAATCAATTAAAATGCTGCCGATACGACCCCCCCCCCCAGTCTCAGCCAATAGGAAGCAGTAGTTTACAAAGGAAACATCTCCCAAGCGAGACTGAAAACTTCGTTCAAGCAAACTTACACCTTCGCCGATCTTCCTTCTACTACGAGCGTAAGCAATTTTCGACCGATATTATACCTTGAATAATACCCTATACCTTATACCTTATAACTTGATACTAAATAACTGATACGAGTACTAACTTAGTCCAATTTAATTTAAGGCACAAAGAAGCGAAATTCAGCTTACCAATAAACACGCCAGACCACTGCTTGGTCATGTCATCGATAAAAGCGAACGCCACATTCCAGAAGGGTCCCACAGCGACACCCTGGACGACTCCGCCAAACAGGAAGATGACAAAAGCCACGTTAGACTGGATCGCAGAGCTCCATCGAGTATCGACAAAAGTGAAATTATCTTGCACTCCTGGAGCAGCCATCTCCATCGCCAAGTCATCAGCTGGTGCTTTGCAGTACGGAATCTTCGAGCTGGACAAAGTTATAGCTGACGAATTTGGACCGCCAGGCCTTGTTCCAAACACCTCGTCGGTGGTGAACTTCGAGCCGAATAACAAATACGGCAGGAAGTAGATGATGCCAGTCGTGCCGTAAGCGAAGTTGCACGCAGCCAGCAGCCTGGGCCGGTGGCTCATGCTGCCGAAATGGGCGGTGAACAGCACGGAGGCCAGGTAGCCAAAATCGTTGGAAGCCAGCACAAAGCCAACTGTTTGAGTCTTCCAGTCGAATCGCTTCTCGAACGTGCTCACCATGGAATTATGATAGGTGCTGAGCAGTGATGTAGCGATAGAAGTGCCAATCAGACACATGAAGAATATACTGAAGCGTCGGCAAGACTGCATCCAGGCTGGCCTGAGGCCGCCTATGCCGCAGTGTTGGTCATCCTCGGAGTCTACTGAATCACCGTCGTTCACCGCTTGGACAGGTTCTAACTGCTCGTCCTGCCGAGGTATCTGTTTCGACATGGCCAACTCGTTAATGCGTTTAGCTGCACTTTGGTTGACTAATTGCCGATACAGAAACCGCTCCGCAGGTAGATAGTGACATTTGAACCCCCAGAGTTCAGCCTATATATTGAATAGCGAATTCAATTCTACCGCAGATTTTCCAGTGCAGTAATTCGCGCTATTCAAAACTTTTATCGGAGTGGCAGGCCAACGTTGCATGCGCTGCTCGATTGATAGCAAACTGTGTTGCCAGCAGCAGCATTTGTGAGAAAGAGAATGTTCAATGCATTTTGTAATCTCCACAGTTTCTGCTTGGCCTTATCACCCTCTGCTTGCTGGGAGGGACGAAAAGGCAGAGCACAATTAGTAGGCATTTCATACTGCTAAGACCGTGTGAGTTCACTAGTAAGACGCGCTGCTAGTTTTCCTATTTATGAATTGAACCGTTGCTATGGGGGTTGATCAGTGCAATTAAAGGCCCCGTCATTCACAAGCTAACAAAAAGCTTGCCAGATAAAGGTATTGAAAATTAGCAACAATACAATACTTATATAGTCAACGAGTCTAGTTAATACCAAATGCCGATGTCCTAAAAATGTTGCTCGGCTTTTTATGGAGCTTCAAATGATTTCTTTAAGTGACAGCCCCTTAGCTTTGTATAGGGTGTCACTGTATTGAATTGAGCGCCACTGTCTGGAGCTCGTAAAGGCGTAAAGGCGTTTAGGCGTAAAGGCTAAAGGCGTTTAGGCGCATTCAGCACACCAGCGAAGTATGAGACAGACTAGGCCTATGAGCTACTGTCTGCGATGCTTCACACCTTCCTCTATCTTCAGCGCAGCAGTTACAGGCTGGCAGGAGGTCTGCTCCATCTATTTGCCTCTGGCAACCGCAGACTCTCCCACGCTGTTTGCAAGTCAACCCAGGGGTACTCGTCCCCGAGAGTGTTCAAGGCAGACCCTGGAGCTGCTGGACAGACTGGGCTCCAACGCTGGGTACCCATCCAGTGGCTTTTGCCGAACTTGGGTATGCGGGTTTGGCTCGCTTGTCCGCAGGCCGTGGTACTGCTTAGCGTACCCTCTAATGGCTAAGGTGTTTGACCGCGCCGATGGGCTGGAAGGCCGCGGAGTAGCTAGTCTGGTCGCTAGAAAACCACTTTTTTCTTTCTATCTTTTTCCTTGTGACTCCGCTCACTCCTTCCCTCTTTCAGCCATGGCATCCTCCGCCTCTAATATTCCCGTTGAAGCTGTGACCCCCTTGAACTTCGGGCGGTGATTCTGGCGCCAGCGCCGCCCCACCGGGGGCAGTTAAGGTCGCCATTGGCTCGCCTGGCGACAAAACGACGTGCCCCCAATTAACGCCACAACGAGCGGCGATGGCGACAACGCGACAGGGAGGCTGCGGGCCGGCCACTTGCGGAGGCGGAACTTCGGGAGGGCGAGGCTGCTGTTGGGCCGAAAGGAGCCACAGCGATCCCTGCCCCCCCCCAGGAAACAACCCCCGCTGGTATGCCATCCAGCAAAACTGCCATCAGCGCGGCCGGGCCTTCGGGAGCCGCCGCCACCAACTATGCCTCAAAGCTCAAGCTCCAACTTGCGGTCATCGTCTTCGGGGAGGAGCAAGACCTCACTGCCGATGAGCTCGACAGTGCCTAGCGCACTATTGAGGCTACACTTATTGACCAGCGCCTAGCAGGCCACCCCGTGAGCGTGGTCAAATCAGCCAAGACCGACGGCTGCATTTTTATCTGGTGAAACTCGGAGAAGAGAAGCCGATGTCTACACGAGCTTCTGCCAAAGCAGAACTGGCCAAGAAGCTCCGCAAACTCGTCCTCGCCAGCAAGGGCGTGCGACAAAAGACCCAACGCTTTCGCGTCTGTATCCCGACCGGCATTGGCATTAAGTCGGGAGATTAGCTGAGGCAGATCCTGCTGAAGCTGCACCCTGACCTTGAGGTTAATGGGCACTTGCATCACACCACTTCCCGCAAAAGAGGGGGGCCACGGTGATCCTAGTTCTCTCTGACGATTGGGTTAAAGCGCTTGCTGCCTAAGTCCACAATCCACCTTGGTCAGACTCAGCTGACCATCCTCCGTTGTGAGGAGCGGAAAGCTGACGAAGCCAAGCATGCTGAGGCTTTCAAAATCGGAACTGGGGCCCAGGCTCCTCCGGCTAAGAAGCTGAGGCAAGCGGCTGATCCCCAGCCCGGTAAGGCAGTTCACGCTGCTGAATCCGGCAACCGCAACCGCAGACCTACCAGGAGCACCCGGAGGTCCGGGTCCGCCCTTCTCGCGCTCCATGCCGACAGCCAGAAAGCCTTGCAGGTTGTAGCTAGGGAGACGTTGACCGACTGGTCGTTGGAGATCCTTCCTCGACAGGAGGCTGGCATCACCCGCATCGACTTGACAACAAGGTGGAGGGGTTGGGTAGTGACGACACCGAAGCACCCATGGGAGGCGACGGAAACGTCCTCGCTGGGCTTGCGCCCGCGGAGGACTCTACAGCCACCCTAACTGCCGAGGACGCTAAAGCTCCCATGGAGGTCTGCAGGCCAATCACCTCTGAAAAGGAGGAGGATGACCTGCTCCACGATTTCGCTGCCCCACGTGATAATGATCAGCAGCCAGGGAATCCGATGCCTGCAGATCAATCTGCAGCACCGCATAGTAGCCTCGGTCAACCTTGTGCATTACGCCGAGCTCGACATGCTGGACGACATGCCGAACTCGTGCAGGAAACCTGAGCCTAAAAGGTAAGCCTCAGAACGCCCCTTCCGGCTACTATTGTTTCTATACTTACCCACGCGAGGCCAGTCAGCCTCCCAGAGCCTGCATCTTTGTGGCTAAAACACCCAGCGCGTGGCTCAGATTGGACCTGTCTAACAGGGTCATCTGCGTCAGCCAATCTGAGGACCTCTTTCCTGGGAAGATACCCTCGTTGCCTCGGTTTTACCTTACCAGGCGATGTTGCAGTCGTCCACAGAACCCTCTATACGTTAGTCGAGCTCTGCTCCGCCAAAACATAGGAGCTCATGGTTGCCGGCGATATCAACGACCAACATACTCACTGGGGCAGCACGGGCATTAATCATTAACCTCCTACGGGTCCACGGGAGGCATTAACCTCCTAGCGCCTCTGTTGCCTCCACGACCCTCGATTTTGCAATTCTGGCTCCTATCTCTGATAACCGACGATGTTAGGAGGTGATCGATGCCACACTGGCAACATCCAGGCTCTACCAAAGCACTGAGGCGTGGCGGGTGCCTCCGGCGTCCTCCGTCTCCGATCACAAGTTCATCTCCTTCAACCTGATGGCCGCGCGCAGCATGAATCCGCGTTACGTGGAGACGGAACGCAAAAAACACTGATTGGGATACCTTTAGACTCGCCCTGAAGGAGTTCCATCAATATTCGGTCCAACCATCCACGATCACGACGTGCGCGACTGTGCTGACATAAACGCCATAAACGCCTTTGAGGCATCCTGCCCTTTAAAAGCCTATACTCGTAAAGGGAAAAATCTGCGCCGTGGGGGAATCCCGAGCTCGGCAACCTCCATTGCAGAGCTAAGAGACTCCACCGCAGAGCAACTAAACCAAGAGCCCAGCAGACCAAGCCGCCTATCATGAAGCAATCCATGATTTTACGAGTCGTGAATGCGCTTACGCTGGACAAAAAATGTCTAAGCTTTCCTCGATAAAACGCACCGATGGCACGCCTACGCATAACTCAAGGGAAACGCTTGATACTATGCTCCATGTGTTTTTCCCAACGAGCCGACTAACCTGACCACCCGGATCACTTTGAGGAGGTCACGCGCTGGCTGCCTCTATCATCACGGAGGAACGCATCGTAAGAGCAGCTACCTCCTTTAAGCCCTTCAAAGCTTAAAGAATGACTTTTTCAGGCGGGTCGCTCCACCGAAAGCGCGCTACACGTCCTGGTCGATAAATTAGAGAAGGCCGTTCTTCGACTTCGCTCTGGGGATCTTCCTGAACGTCATTGGCGCCTTCGATAACGTCCTCTTCGAGGCTTTCCAGAGAGCCCTCTGTGAAAGGCAAACGCACTCACATCTCACCAGAAGGATCATGTACATGATCAGCCATCGCACGGCCATAGCTCGCTGGTCTACCAGAGGACGATCCCCGTCTGCAAATGTAGCCCGCAAGGTTGGGGTGCTGTCTCCAGTTCTCTGGAATATTGTTGATGAGCTCCTTCGGGATGCTCGGCCTGATCCCATTCTGAAAGTAGGATATGCGGACGATGTCTCCGCAGTGGTGTTTGGTCCGTCCCCTGACACCGTCAAGGACCTCCTTCAGAATTTCATCCAGAATTTCATTCAGAGCAATGGATCTCTAAAGCTCTAAAGCTCAGTCTAAAGCTCTCTAAGACTAAGACGGCAGCGATCATGTTCACCAGCAGGACCAAGTGGCAGATTCGGCCGCTCACGCTTTACGGAAGGGAAATCCCCTTCTGCCAGCAGACTAAATGTCTAGGGATTACCCTGGACCACAGGCTGAACTGGTCACCCACGTTCAGGCTAAAGCCAAGAGTGCCCTTGCAGTTCTCGCGTAGCTGCACAGGGCCGTCGGCACCACCTGGGGGCTTAACCCCAACACTGCAATGGTTAGGCCTGCTATCTCGTACGGCGGCCTGATCTGGGCTAGCGCCCTGCAGATGAAGACCTGCCTGGAGACTCTCAGGAGAGCGCAAGGGCGCGCATGCCGCATGATCATAAGCGCCCCCCGTCTGCTCCTTACGCCTCTGCAACGCCTTCCTCAACATTCCCCCGCTGGACATCTTCGTTCGCAGGGAACTGCGGCTAAGACTGCCCGCCGTCTTATTGACGCCGGCATTCGTTTCCTGCCCCATAGGGCTATGGCTAAGCGCAAACTCCTGCCTCACGCCGACCTCTGCCTCAAAGACTTGAGAGACGGTGGCGGGCTCCACGTCTTATCTGACGGTAAACCCCGCACTCTCAACCTCTTTGACCGCTACAAAGTCACATAACCTCAAGGATGCTGCCACTGACACCTGGAATTTCCTGGTCCATTGCAACACGGACGGAACCATCAAAGACGGCTACGCTGGATTTGGGGTCTGCATCATCGTCGACGGCCGCGTCATTGCCACGCATGGTCAGCACACTGGCAGACTCTCTACCGTCTTCCAGAACCAAGTCCTTGCTATCAGCCCTTGCGCCGCAGAACTGAATGCCAAGGGTACGAGACAAGAGACTATCGTCATCAACTCTGTCAGCCAAGCGGCTTTACAGGCCCTTTGCCACACCACCACAAACTCCCGGACAGTCGCTGGCTGCGCTCGGGAGCTCAACCTCCTGGCCAGTAGCAATACTTTCAATGCTGAAGTGGATCCCAGGGCACGCAGGGTTCCCGGGAAGTACATTTAGTTGGCAGACACCCTCCTTCCTAGGCCCTGAGCCCGTGGTCCCTACGAGCGTATCCCTTCTACGGTCATCAATCGTCAGATCGATGACTAGGCTGATTCCCTTCACATGGACAGATGGGCAGGCACCCAGAACTGCCGGGCAATCACGAGCCGTGGTTCCGTGCCCCTCTTGCAGGCTCAGGAACGTCGTTATGAACCAAAACCAGATGGATAATCGCACCCTCGTCATGACCCTTACCAGCCATGGCTACCTCGCCAGGCACTTCTTCCTCTGAGGTGACCTCAATAGTGAAATTTGCCCTTTTTGCGAATACGACCATGAAGATGCTCTGCACTTTGTTTGTCACTGCCCTTTCTTTACCAGAGACCGGCTGCGCTATCTCGGGTCGAACCCGTCTATTGACCCGGCCCGACAGTATCCCACGGCTCATCCAGTTTCTTCGGGCGACAAGACGAGCCACTTTTTTCCCTACGAAAGATTATGCGGCAGGACGGACCGGCGGACCACCCTGACCGGCCCCACGCCTCTGCCTGTCTGCGGGCCTTCAGGGGCTAGCGGAATGGGCAAACCTCGCCTCCCTACTGTGTCTACGGACCACACTGCAGCTAAGTCAAATAAGTCAAAGCCACTGCGTTGAATTGAGCGCCATTGTCTTCGGTTGCAAGCCACTGTCTCACACGAGTAATAAATAGTAATAGAAACATTATTTATTCTCATTTTTTGCAGAAACCAGCTTCTTGGAGGATCATAAATGCATTGGATACATCTCGCGGACGTTCATCGACCTAAAAAATACGTATTGAAGACGTCTAACTTTCTATTGGCAACGTAATTTTGCTATATGGGATGGTCTCTCATCGGACTACCACCTTGCACGTCCTTGGGCACTCCTGGTATGTGGAGGCCCAGAAAGGTGGACCGCAAGGTGGAGTCCTCAGCCCAATTCTCTAGAACGTGGTCATGGAAGATTTGCTCAGCAGCCCGTGTCCTGACCCGGTACAGAAGGTCCGCTATACGGACGCTGTTACCACCCCTATGGCTGAACCATCAACCGCGGTCCTATGAGACCTCCTCCAAGCCTTCAACCACCATGCCGAGCGTTGGGCAAACCGCTGCAGTCTGAGCTGGACCCCACATGTCCAAACCAAAGTCCCCTAAAGCTGTCCCCCCCCAAGAGGGGTACGCCCCAATTTTTCTAACCCCTGGGATGCGTCGATCTGCGTCAGTATGCGGGAAATCCTGCACACTTGGAGTTTGCAGGATTTCAATTAGACTCAACTTACTACTTACTGTATTTACCCAGGTATAACCAGAGCCATATTTCTAACTACTCGTATCTAAGCCAGAGAAACAATTTCGCATCTGCTAAATTTCCAGAGTTGCCAAAACCTGATAAAATATGCTTCTAGTTGTGTGCACTCAAATGACACTTATTGAAAATGATTTTTGCAGTAAGCTTTATCTAAAAACGTAGTTGCAACGCTACAGACTTGGACGCAGTGGAATCTCTCTCTCTATGTCTTCTCTTAAGGTAAAATGGTCAGTTATAGATAGCGTCAGAGCAGCATGGAATTTAACCCCACCCAAGGATCAAAAGAGTTCGGCACGGATAATCAAGGCACAGCTAAAATGAAAGTGCTGCAGTTGGGCAGTAACACCTGACTTAGAAATGGCTAATCTCTATCTACATGCAGCTGCCCTGTTGCAACCTTGGGTTTGAAAGTTGAAATTCGAGATAAGATTTTATATATTGTGTATAGTGCAAATCACAATCTATGCACCCTATGTTACTTTTGGGTGATCGAGCTGCATGTAGATTATTTCTGGTAACTTTCGAACAATAATATGCTTTAAAATACAAGCTGCTTCTCTGACGACCCACTGCATCCCTTGAAGACCCACTGCGTCCCCTGAGGACCCACTACATCTCCAGAAAACCCAACGCATCCCCTGAAGACCCACTGCATCCCGTGAAGGTCCGCTACATCTCCTGAAGACCCACTACAGTCCCTGAACCCACTGCAGGCCCTGAAGGCGCACTACATCTGAAAACCTACCGCATCTCCTGAAGACTGACTGCATTCCCTGAAGACCCACTGCATCTCCCGAAAACCTACCGCATTTCCTGAAGACCCACTGCATCCCCTGAAGATCCACTGCATCTCCCGAAAACCCACCGCATCTCCTGAAGACCCACCGCATCTCCCGAAAACCTACCGCATCTCCTGAAGACCCACTGCATCTCCTGAAGACCCACTGCATCTCCCGAAAACCCACCGCATCTCCTGAAGACCCACTACAGTCCCTGAACCCACTGCAGGCCCTGAAGGCACACTACATCTGAAAACCTACCGCATCTCCTGAAGACTGACTGCATCCCCTGAAGATCCACTGCATCTCCCGAAAACCCACCGCATCTCCCAAAAACCCACCGCATCTTCTGAAGACCCACTGCATCTCCTGAAGACTGACTGCATCCCCAGAAAACCCACCGCATCTCCTGAGGACCCACTGCATCTCCTGAAGACCCACTGCATCTCCTGAAGACACACTGCATCTCCTGAAGACCCACTGCATCTCCTGAAGACACACTGCATCTCCTGAAGACCCACTGCATCTCCTGAAGACACACTGCATCTCCTGAAGACCCACTGCATCTCCTGAAGACTCACTGCATCTCCTGAAGACTCACTGCATCTCCTGAAGACCCACTGCATCCCCCGGAAACGCACTACCTTTAATTAAGGCTAGAGACAATAAATAAAAAACAATTTTAAGTTCATCAGTAAACAAATTTGATATAAAAATGTCACACAGTTTTAGGAATACAGTTGGAAGTGTCTATATTTTTTCTTGAAAATCACTAATAAACAATTATTTAAGATTAATAATCAATTATAATCGGCACTGTACGCTTGTATATAAAATTTAACAGCAATACATACTAGAAAAATGATCAATTTGTATTAAATATTAAACCTCAGGCTCAGTTTAGCTGAATAAACGTGTTGCAAAAAAGAAACAATGCGCAGGCATTTATAAGATTCTGTATGTAGCCGAGATCTGTAATATATATTTAGCTACCTATAAATTTCCTGCTTAAATATTAGTAAACATTAGTAAATATTAGTAAACATTGAAAAATTACACTATTCAAAAACTACATATTAGCTAGGGAAACAGTGCAGTAAGTTCTTTCTTGTCAATTTTTTCAGTTACTTCTTCGACTTGGCCTGCTGGGAGGCACCTTCGCCGCTAAGGGTGCGCGAGTCGTTGTAGAACCAGATGTAGATGTTGAGGGTAGCAGCCAGGCACAGCCAGCCAATGTAGGGCAGCATGAGACGGCCGGCTGTCTGGTTCACCGACGAGAATTCCTTAGCGCAGGCGACAACAAGGCCGAGGGTTGCCAGCAGGTCCAGGCAGGCGAGGCCAACCCTGCGGTTTTAGTGAAGTGAAAAGTCGTGAAGATGATCAACTTTCAAGGTCGCTTACATTAAAATAAGGTGATGTGTCATTTTCAAATAAGGCTTGCTAGCGAGTGTGAAGGCGAAGCAGTCATCGTCAATTACGTACGCACACAGTCCATAAAAAGTACACTAAAGAGATGAGAGAAAGTAATGGAGCTTTTGTCTATGGTAGCAAGGTAGCCCAATCATTCATGAGTTACACCTGTGTAATCCAATTAATTTTATCAAATTTCAATGTACAAACAAAGTGACGTCAAAGATGCAATCAGCTCAACTATAAGAAAAACAAAAAGAGCTTTTTAGCATGACTTAATTATGTTTAAATGAAAATCTTGGGGTGAATCTATAGAGCCGCTATGAACCGAATGGACCATAGACAAAAGCTCCATTGCTATGGCAAACATATCTTGAATTAAATTCTGTGCGTGTAAACCCAAATGCACAGATTATATAGCATTTTTCAAGCCAATTGAGCCTAGGAGCAAGCGACTCAACCCCTAGTGGGAAAATCAAGCTATTGAAGACTTGCTTTTCATTGTCTATGGCCCGAAAGGGGGTCTATGGAGCAGCCAATTTGAGAATCTGGGCGCTTTTAATCCTTTCCACAGTTATGCAAGCCTTAAACCATAGAAAAAAAACAGATTTCATTAGACAAACATGGATATGGCAGACGAAGAATTTAGCGAGCAGAGCAGTGACGATAGTTTTGCTACAGCCCAAGATGCAGTGGATGAGCATCCTGAGAGACACGATTGTTCTCAGCTTATATTGAATGCCATGGTTTTGCCTTTGCCTGTTTTGATTGGTTTCTCTGAAATCAGTGTTAATTTCAATCATTTTTTTGATATGCCATCTATTTGCAGACGTTATTTCAGTGAAGTTATTCGTGAAGGATATACGAGCACTGTGAAAAGGGATTAATTGCGCGCCCAGATTCTCAAATTGGTTGCTCCATAGACCCCCTTTTGGGTCATCGACAATGAAAAGCAAGTCTTCAATAGCTTGATTCCCCCAATAAGGCTTAAATTGCTTGCTCCTAGGCTCAATTAGCTAGGAAAATGCTTTATTACCTAGATGGGCCTCTCAAGCCGCCTCAGACGCAGCGCGAAACCCCCGGGTTAAGACCATAGACTATATAGCTTCTACTGTCGGCTGCCATCAAGACATTAGTAGCAGCTGGTGTCTGCGGCCCAAACCCCAGGGTTTTCGGGGCCTCGGAGACGGCCGCTAAATACATTAGCGAATTAGTGGATTAAATTATTATAAAATCAATCCACTTGCTTGTGAGCGCCGAAAAACATAGGCGTCCAAGCCCAATTAAGAGCCAGCTGAGCACCGTACAAGTACATAGGTGTACTCTTGAGTCCGGCCTCTTTGTACACTAGCCAGCTAGCGTAGCCCATGCCAGTGTACAGGCTGGTCCACACGGGTCCGAATACCCATTTTGGTGGATTCCAGGGTGCGCGGACCAAGTTGCTATACCAGACCGGGATCTGCGAGCGCGTAATTATGGCTCCTCCGATGCCACCGACGTGAGGCAGCAGAACAAAGGCGGCCGGTTTCAAGTAGTCAGAGATTGGCGACATTTCGGTTACGTGGCAAGGGGCTGATTGGCTGGAATGAGAGGTTCACGAACTGGCTGAACTATTCTTTACAAGGATGTTTTTAAGGCGATCGACTTCCGTGAAATTCCAGCCAAGGGCACTAGGAAGGCGATTCTAACAACCCAAAGGGCGATTCTAACAACCAAAAGGGCGATTCTAACAACCAAAAGGGCGATTCTAACAACCAAAAGGGCTATTTTAACAACCAAAAGGGCTATTCTAACAACCAAAAGGGCGATTCTAACAACCAAAAGGGCTATTTTAACAACCAAAAGGGCTATTCTAACAACCAAAAGGGCGATTCTAACAACCCAAAGGGCGATTCTAACAACCAAAAGGGCTATTCTAACAACCAAAAGGGCGATTCTAACAACCCAAAGGGCGATTCTAACAACCAAAAGGGCGATTCTAACAACCAAAAGGGCGATTTTAACAACCAAAAGGGCGATTTTAACAGCCAAAAGGGTGATTCTAACAACCAAAATGGCGATTCTAACATTTAAAAGGGCGATTCTAACAACCAAAAGGGCGATTCTAACAACCAAAAGGGCGATTTTAACAACTAAAAGGGCGATTCTAACAACCAAAAGGGCGGTTTTAACAACCAAAAGGGCGATTTTAACAACCAAATGGAGATCCTAACAACGAACGACGCGATTTTAACAACCTAAAAAGGAACTGTATAGCCCCATTTATAGCGATAAAGACCAAGAAAGCAATTTAAAAGAAGCAAGAAACAGATAGAAAAACGTTGGGAAACAATTGTGTCGAAATATTTCTAAAGTATAGAATAGTACACTATTTTTGTTTTGCACTAAAACTTGTCTCACGAGCCGTGGCAAATCACGAAAATCGAAATTCGAAAAGCGGAACAAAATCGAATTGCACCATTTTGTGCAAATGAAAAATTCTTACGAAACGCACAGCAACAGCAAATTATCGAAAATAATAAGGCACTCATTTAATAATTGGTATTCAAAGTTAAACTTGCAACTACAATAAATCTGGGACAAGATTGTCAAACTAAAAACTTAATGAAATAGATCAAGGGTGAATAGGTGAATTGCCAATAAACAAGGTGTCACAAGTGCTTGCTGTCTCTAAGCTCAATCCCCTCGGAGAGTCTTGGAATCGTTGTTCAGCCAAACGTAGACATTGATTGACAGGGCCAGGCTAAGCCAGCCCAGGTAGGGCAGCATGAGACGGAAGGCTGTCTGACTTACCGGCCGGAACTCGTTGGCGCACAGGGCCGCGAGGCCCAGCATGCCAACCATGTCAATGACCGACAGGCCAACTCTGTTGGCGAATGTTAAAAGCGAAAAAAATGGCGGAATAAATGGTGCTGCAGGTGGAAATTAATCTGTTGCTTTTTGACTGATTAAACTGTCTAGGGGAGATTGGAGAAGATAGAACAGGAAGCCAGGAGTGAAAGAAGAGGGAGAAAGGGAGAGGGAGATGGGAGAGGGAGACAGGGAGAGGGAGACAGGGAGACGGAGACAGGGAGAGGGAGACAGGTAGATGGGAGAGGGAGACAGGGAGACGGAGACAGGGAGAGGGAGACAGGTAGATGGGAGAGGGAGACAGAGAGAGGGAGAAAGGGAGAGGGAGACAGGGAGAGGGAGACAAGTAGATTGGATAGGGAGAGGGAGACAGGGAGATGGGAGAAGGGGATAGGGAGAGGGAGACAGGGAGAAGGGAGTGGGAGACAGTTAATGGGAGAAAGGAGAGAGATCACAGAGGGAGATGGAGAGATAGTCCACACGGGGAGACAGACAGCAGAAAACTAGACTGATAACAATGTTTAGTTTAAAGTTGCCAGCATCTGACAGACCTGTGCGCCCCAAAGAAGAGCGGTGACCAGGCCCAGTTAAGAGCCAGCTGAGCACCAAACAGGTACATTGGCTTATTCTGCAGTCCGAGCTCTTTGTAAATAAGCCAGCTTGAGTAGCCAATACTCGTGTACAAAAACGACCACATAGGCCCGAACACCCAGTTTGGCGGCGTCCACGGCGGTTTGTTGATCCGACGGTACCAGACCGGGATCTCATTGCGAGTGACAATAGCGCCGAATGCGCCGCCAAGGTGTGGCGCGATCACAAATGCGGCAGGTTTCAGGTAGGCTGAGGCGTTTGCTAGTAGGTGAGACATGGCGCAACTGGGAGCTGTGGGGTCAATAAAGTTAGCTAAACAATGTTTGTCATTTCAGACAGTGTCTAAACCAAGTCTAAACCAACATCGAAAAGATATCCGCGCTCTCACTATGACCTACACAGGTCACTGGTTGCTTTTCACAGGGCAATGCTTCTTCTGGGCTGACCGTCGGAGCGAACTCTGCCCCTTCTTGCAACCTTCGGGTTTAAACCCCCCCCCCACTAACCCGGGTTCCAACTCCCCCCCCACTAACCCGGGTTCCAACTCCCCCCCCACTAACCCGGGTTCCAACCCCCCCCCCACTAACCCGGGTTCCAACTCCCCCCCCCCTACTAACCCGGGTTCCAACTCCCCCCCTCACCCCCTCACTAACCCGGGTTCTAACTCCACACTACCCCGGGTTCCAACCCTCCACTAACCCGGGTTCCAACTCCCCCCCCTACTAACCCGGGTTCCAACTCCCCCCACTAACCCGGGTTCCAACTCCCCCCACTAACCCGGGTTCCAACTCCCCCCCACTAACCCGGGTTCCAACTCCCCCCACTAACCCGGGTTCCAACTCCCCCCCACTAACCCGGGTTCCAACTCCCCCCCACTAACCCGGGTTCTAACTCCACACTACCCCGGGTTCCAACCCTCCACTAACCCGGGTTCCAACTCCCCCCCCCTACTAACCCGGGTTCCAACTCCCCCCCCTCACTAACCCGGGTTCTAACTCCACACTACCCCGGGTTCCAACCCTCCACTAACCCGGGTTCCAACTCCCCCCCCCACTAACCGGGTTCCAACTCCCCCCTCCACTAACCCGGGTTCTAACTCCACACTACCCCGGGTTCCAACCCTCCACTAACCCGGGTTCCAACTCCCCCCCCCCTACTAACCCGGGTTCCAACTCCCCCCCCTCACTAACCCGGGTTCTAACTCCACACTACCCCGGGTTCCAACCCTCCACTAACCCGGGTTCCAACTCCCCCCCCCTACTAACCCGGGTTCCAACTCCCCCCCTCACTAACCCGGGTTCTAACTCCACACTACCCCGGTTTCCAACCCTCCACTAACCCGGGTTCCAACTCCCCCCCCCACTAACCCGGGTTCCAACTCCCCCCCACTAACCCGGGTTCCAACTCCCCCCCCCCACTACCCCGGGTTCCAACCCAGCACTACCCCGGGTTCCAACCCAACACTACCCCGGGTTCCAACCCAACACTACCCCGGGTTCCAACTCCCCCCACTAACCCGGGTTCCAACTCCCCCCCCCCCACTAACCCGGGTTCCAACTCCCCCCCACTAACCCGGGTTCCAACTCCCCCCCACTAACCCGGGTTCCAACTCCCCCCACTAACCCGGGTTCCAACTCCCCCCCCACTAACCCGGTTTCCAACTCCCCCCACTAACCCGGGTTCCAACTCCCCCCCACTAACCCGGGTTCCAAATCCCCCCACTAACCCGGGTTCCAACTCCCCCCCACTAACCCGGGTTCCAACTCCCCCCCACTAACCCGGGTTCCAACTCCCCCCCACTAACCCGGGTTCCAACTCCCCCCCACTAACCCGGGTTCCAACTCCCCCCCCCCACTAACCCGGGTTCCAACTCCCCCCCCACTAACCCGGGTTCCAACTCCCCCCCACTAACCCGGGTTCCAACTCCCCCCCCACTAACCCGGGTTCCAACTCCCCCCCCCACTAACCCGGGTTCCAACTCCCCCCCCTACTAACCCGGGTTCCAACTCCCCCCACTAACCCGGGTTCCAACTCCCCCCCACTAACCCGGGTTCCAACTCCCCCCCACTAACCCGGGTTCCAACTCCCCCCCACTAACCCGGGTTCCAACTCCCCCCCACTAACCCGGGTTCCAACTCCCCCCCACTAACCCGGGTTCCAACTCCCCCCCACTAACCCGGGTTCCAACTCCCCCCCCACTAACCCGGGTTCCAACTCCCCCCACTAACCCGGGTTCTAACTCCACACTACCCGGGTTCCAACCCTCCACTAACCCGGGTTCCAACCCCCCCCCCCTACTAACCCGGGTTCCAACTCCCCCCCCTCACTAACCCGGGTTCTAACTCCACACTACCCCGGGTTCCAACCCTCCACTAACCCGGGTTCCAACTCCCCCCCCCCTACTAACCCGGGTTCCAACTCCCCCCTCACTAACCCGGGTTCTAACTCCACACTACCCCGGTTTCCAACCCTCCACTAACCCGGGTTCCAACTCCCCCCCCACTAACCCGGGTTCCAACTCCCCCCACTAACCCGGGTTCCAACTCCCCCCCCCCACTACCCCGGGTTCCAACCCAGCACTACCCCGGGTTCCAACCCAACACTACCCCGGGTTCCAACCCAACACTACCCCGGGTTCCAACCCAGCACTACCCCGGGTTCCAACCCAACACTACCCCGGGTTCCAACCCAGCACTACCCCGGGTTCCAACCCAACACTACCCCGGGTTCCAACCCAACACTACCCCGGGTTCCAACCCAGCACTACCCCGGGTTCCAACCCAACACTACCCCGGGTTCCAACCCAACACTACCCGGGTTCCAACCCAGCACTACCCCGGGTTCCAACCCAACACTACCCCGGGTTCCAACCCAACACTACCCCGGGTTCCAACCCAACACTACCCGGGTTCCAACCCAACACTACCCCGGGTTCCAACCCAACACTACCCCGGGTTCCAACCCAACACTACCCCGGGTTCCAACCCAACACTACCCCGGGTTCCAACCCAACACTACCCCGGGTTCCAACCCAACACTACCCCGGGTTCCAACCCAACACTACCCCGGGTTCCAACCCAACACTACCCCGGGTTCCAACCCAACACTACCCCGGGTTCCAACTCACTATTACACAGACCGAAGACTACGCTACAGACAGGTTCGACACGGTCCTCTCCCTTTTACATTTTAGTTGACCTTCCAATGAACTCTAACAAGACATACGCAAATCTGCAGCTGTGGTGCTGTTATAAAAAAAACAAATAAAAATAAATCAACCAATATAAATTGACCACAAATCAAACTAATATAGCAACGATTCAAATTTATTTTCTTTGACAAAATCCAATGCAAAACAACGTAAAAATGTAGGATTGTGATAAAATACAGATAGAAATTTACTGAAATTATCAGTTAAATAATTGATTGCTTGTCAATGAAGGCACTTTTGGTTTAGTAATGCGCATTCTCTTCAATCAATCAACACAACTATTTTGCGATTATTACGCGATCAGTTATTCCATGATAGTTTTTTCAAATGGATGTCAGGTCTTCTTTTCGTTGCGCAACACTGCGGTGTCGTTATAAAAATAAACGTAGACATTGATTGACAGAGCCAGACTCAGCCAGAGCAGGTAGGGCACAATGAGGGCCCCAGCAACGGGGTTGACTTGGTAAAACTCGATGCCACAGGCGATTGAAAGGCCAATCATGGCCATCATGTCCAGTGCGGCTAGGGCCACCCTGCAAAGACAAGTTTAATGGCTAATAACTAAAATAAACCATAATGGTCTAACAGTATCGCTTCATTCAAGATTCGGGTTGGGTGAAGATTCGAGTTGGGTGAAGACTCGGTTGAGTTATATTCGGGTTGGGTGAAGATTCGGGTTGGGTAAAGATTCGAGTTGGGTGAAGATTCAGGTTGGGTGAAGAATCGGGTTGGGTGAAGAATCGGTTTGGGTGAAGATTCGGGTTGGGTGAAGAATCGGGTTGGGTGAAGATTCGGGTTGGGTGAAGATTTGGGTTGGGTGAAGATTCGGGTTGGGTGAAGATTCTGGTTAAGTGAAGATTCGAGTTGGGTGAAGATTCGGGTTGGGTGAAGATTCTGGTTAAGTGAAGATTCGAGTTGGGTAAAGATTCGGGTTGGGTGAAGATTTGGGTTGGGTGAAGATTTGGGTTGGGTGAAGATTCGGGTTGGGTGAAGATTCGGGTTGGGTGAAGATTCTGGTTAAGTGAAGATTCGAGTTGGGTGAAGATTCGGGTTGAGTGAAGATTCGAGTTGGGTGAGGATTCGGGCTGGGTAAATATTCGGGTTGGGTGAAGATTCTGGTTAAGTGAAGATTCGAGTTGGGTGATGATTCGGGTTGGGTGAAGATTCGGGTTGGGTGAAGATTCGGGTTGGGTGAAGATTCGGGTTGGGTGAAGATTCGGGTTGGGTGAAGATTCGGGTTGGGTGAAGATTCTGGTTAAGTGAAGATTCGAGTTGGGTGATGATTCGATCGGGTTGGGTGAAGATTCGAGTTAGGTAAAGATTCGGGTTGGGTGAAGATTCTGGTTGGGTAAAGATTCGGGTTGGGTGAAGATTCGAGTTGGGTGAGGATTCGGGCTGGGTAAATATTCGGGTTGGGTGAAGATTCTGGTTAAGTGAAGATTCGAGTTGGGTGATGATTCGGGTTGGGTGAAGATTCGAGTTAGGTGAAGAATCGGGTTGAGTAAAGAATCGGTTAGGGTTAAGATTCGGGTTGGGTGAAGAATCTCAAGATTCAGATTTGCAGAAATCAGTGTAAATTCTGCATAAAAACAAACAATGTGACAAACACAATACGCACCAGTGAGCGCCGAAGAACAGGGGCGACCAAGCCCAGTTCAAAGCCAGCTGGGCGGCATAAAGATACATTCCAACATTTTGAAATCCCACATGAAGGAACACGATCCAGCTAGCAAAGCCGATGCACGAGTACAAGAAGATCCACATTGGTGGGAAGACCCAGTTTGGTGGAGTCCATGGCGGCTTGTTGAGCTTGAGGTACCAATCTTTGAGCTCTTTGCCAGTCACTATGGAGCCAACAGCACCACCAACATTGGGAAAAATGATGAAGGCTGCGGCTTGGAGCACAGTCAGCATAGAGGCCAGTACCGTGTCCATTTGCTCGGGGGCTACAGTGCTATTAGACTGAAAATATTAAAAACTTTTTTTTATAATGAAAAGAATTTAAAATATAATACAATAGCTAAATATTCAATTGCAATAATATTATAGAGTTTAATTGTAGGTACTGATACTTTTGGAAGTTCTAAATACCTGTTTTTAGGTAGAACATAAAGTTAAAGAAGCATACATTTCCTATAATTAATAACATTTACCTACTAATATAAAGCCTTAGACTCACAACTTGAAAGTTGGGGCTGGGGATATTTAACTCTCAACACATTGAAACAATTTGTCTTTGAGAAAGACACTAAACTCTGCATTGATTCAATTCAGATAGCCATAAAATGGGTGCCAACTAGGGATGCCAAAAACCCTCAATTTTGTGGAACTGGTTAATTGGTTTTAAAATCCCAGTTTTTGGCCAAAACTAGTTTCAAAACTGGTTTTCTGATTTTGGCTACCAGACCACTCAAAAAAGGTCATTTAGCATGCTTGTACCATACAGATAAAGTATAATAAAAACTATATTAGTTATAGCTAGCTACTTTTACTACTACTATGCAATGTAAGCTCAGAGTCAGTTTGTTGAGTCCTACACTCCTACAAGTCTTACTACTATACTAGTCCTATACAGCTTATAGTATACCAAAAGTATCAAATCAAAATCTAACCATACAAAAATCATGTTTATTAATGATAATAGGTAATAGTTAAGAATTTGATATTAAAATAGATAAATTGCATATTGCTTTATTGATTTGATCAATATAAATATTAGATTAGGCCTAATTCCTTTCTATAGTACATTCCATCCAATATACTAAAAATCAAAACTATGTACCTATAGGAACCTTTGCTTAACTTGACTCTACATAGTCGGAATTTCGTGGGGTTTTCTGCATTCGATGCGTATTGATGGTGCGCTGGTACACAAAATTTTGCTAAGAAATTGCTTCATTTTTTCGGGCTTAAATATTCGAAAAACTCTATTTTCTCCCTGTTTTTTAAAGTTCAAACAGTTCTTTCCGATTGAGAAGCAGTCTGACTGCCGATGGAATTGTATTGCATCATAACTCAGTGCCAACTATAGCATTGGTTCTCTACACTCGCGTGGAGAGCTACAAGCGTTGAAAGGTTGCGCAACACATTTTAATTGAGGGGCGGTTGTCGCTATTCAATTATTCATGGGCTGGCTTGGTTGTTAATTTCAATGCATCAACTTGCAGGCCTCTCACTGTAGCTAGCGCTGAATGTACACCTTATGAATTTGAATGCTTTATAGCAGGAATGTTCAATTGTTGTTTGTGCTTCGAGTTTTTTACTTTCAGAAGAGAGCCTTGTATTGCTAGAAAGAGCTTGAAACGCTGAGTTCGGGAATATAATTTTTTGCTTAGATTCGAAAAATTAAAAGCACATCATTAAAAAGAAGATTCCTATGAACTTTACTTTATATACTCATTGTACGCTCTCCAATATCGCAAACCCCTACTTTATCGCAACTCCACAATTCAAGCCAGCGCCATTGAATTTAGATTTAGATTGCGTAACCATATTGGTGACTTTATTTGAAACTGATACATTCAAGCCAGCGCCATTGAATTTAGATTTAGATTGCGTAACCATATTGGTGACTTTATTTGAAACTGATAGACTGGCTGAGAAATTATGTCATAACTGCTTCGCGTGATTTACTCTGTGCGTGGAGTTTTGAAAGTGTTGAATTATATAAGTGCGACGATTTATGTTATCAAAACGATGAGAGCTAGCCTAGAGGTAAACAGACTGACCTGCTAATGCAGCGACGTGGGTTCGAATTTTTAATTTGTAAAAGCTTTTTTATTAAAAAAATTAATTTTAAACTTTTTAGCTAAAGAAAACTAAAAAAACGTCAGGTAAATCAGGTAGAAGAGAAGCTACGAGTATTCATGTAGTCCATATTCAAAAATTTTTATTAAACTGAGATGCCAAGGCTGAGAGGGAATTGCTGAAATATCAAGACGTGAGGGGAATTGCTGAGATGTCAAGACTTACTGGGGGAATTACTGAGATATAAGGGCTTACTGAGAGAATTACTGAGATGCCAAGGCTTAAGAGTGAATTGCTGAGATGTCAAGGCTTGGAGGGAATTTCTGAGCTGTCAAGGCTTGGTGGGAATTGCTGAGATGTTAAGTCTTGGGGGGGGGGGGAATTCTATGGATTGGGGAATCTTTGAACGAGAGATGCTTCTAATGGATATCTCGAGGAGATGAGGGGATTCTTTGGCCAAGAATTCTATTAATGGGCGGATTATTTGGATGGGAGATTCTTTGGATTCCTTGAATGGGGGATTCTGTTGATTGGGATTATTTGGACGTGAATTTTTTGAACGGGTTTTTTAGATGAAGGTATTCTTTGGCCAGTTATTCTTTCGATGGGAGAATCAATGGATAATGTGGATGGAGATTCTGTGGATGGGGATTATTTGGACGTGGATTATTTGCATGGGGATTCTTTGGAGGGAGATTCTTTAGTTAGGAATGGATGGGGGATTCTTTGGATATGAATGGGTGGAGGATTCTTTCGATGGGGATTCTGTGAATGAGGGATTCTTTAAATAGGGATTCTTTTGAATGGGATTCTTTGCATGTGAGATGTTATGGATGGGCAATGCATTGGATGGGAAATTCTTCAGATAGGAGAATTCCTTGAATGGGAAATTCTTTGGATCCGGGATTCTATTGATAGGGGTTCTTTGGATGGGGGATTTTTTGATATGGATGGAGGTCGGGGATTTTTTGGATAGGGATGGATAGGGGGATTCTTTGGATCGGGGATTCTATCGATGGGGGTTCTTTGGATGGGGATTCTCTGCATGTAAGATTCTATGGATGGGCAATTCTTCAGATAGGAGAATTCCTTGAATGGGGAATTCTTGGGATCGGTGATTCTATCGATGGGAGGTTTTTTGGATGGCGGCTTCTTTGCATGTGAGATTCTTTGTATCGTGGATTCTATGGGTGGTGTATTCATTGGATGGGGGATTCTTTGTATGGGAGATTCAGTTGGGTGAAATTTTATTGCGTAGGAAAACTGTGGCTGGAGTTTGGACGGAAAGCCCCAACGGGAGTTGGAATTGGCTAGCTGAGGAAATTGCTTCACTAATCTTGCTGGGGGTACTTTCTATCAGGGGATGCTTGCTATCGGAAGGACGCTTGCTCTTGGGGATGCTTGCTCGGAAGAGAATTTTAAGATGTCAAGATTTACAAGAGGAATTATTGAGATACATGTATAAAATCTTACCTTGGGGAATTAATGACATGTGAAGGCTTAAGAGGGACTTGCTGAGATGCCAAGGCTTGTGGGGGAATCGCTGAGATGTCAAGGCTTGTGGGGGGAATTGCTGAGGTGTGAAGGCTTAAAAAGGAATTGCTGAGGTCTTAAGTCTCGGGGAGGGGAATCGCTAAGATGCCAAGGCTTTGGACGGGGAGAAATTGCTGAGATGTCAAGACTTACTGGAGGAATTACTGAGATATCAAGGCTTACTGGGAGAATTACTGAGATATCAAGGCTTGGGGAGGGGAATTACTGAGATGTCAAGGCTTTGGACGGGGAGAAATTGGTATCATGTCAAGGCTTGCGCCGGAATTGCTTAGATGTCAATGCTTAGGGAAAATTTCTGAGGTGTCGAGGCTTGGGGAAATTGCTGAGATGTTAAGTCTTGGGGGAATTCTATGGATTGATGATTCTTTGGATGGGGGATGCTTCTAATGGATAAATTTTTGGGCAATTTCTTCGGTGGGGCATTGTTTCGATGGAGGGTTTTTTGAATGGGGGGTTCTTTAGATAAATGATTCTTTAGATGGGGGTTATTTGAACGGGTGTTCTTTAGATGAGGGGATTCTGGATTCTTTGGCCAATTATTCTTTTGATGGGGGATTATTTAAGGATGTGAATTCTTTAGAGGGGGATTTTTTAGAGAAGGAATTTTTTGGATATGGATGGTTAGGGGGATTATTTAGATAGGAATGGATGGGGAAATTCTTTGGATAGGGATTAATAGGAGGATTCTTGGGATAGGGATGGATGGGGGATTCTTTAGATAGGGATGGATGGGCGATTCTTTGGATAGGGATGGGTGGGGGATTCTTTGGATAGAGGGTTTCTGTGGATGGGGGATTTCTTGAATAAGGGATTCATTGGACGGGGAATTCTTCAGATGGGAGGATTCCTTGAATGGGAAATTCTTCGGATCGGGGATTCTATCAATGGGATGGGATGGGGATGGGACGGGAAGGATTGGTATTCTTTGCATGTGAGATTCTATGGATGGGCGATTCATTAAATAGGGAATTCTACAGATAGAGGATTCCTTGAATGGGGAATTCTTCGGATTCGGGGATTCTGTCGATGGGGGTTCTTTGTATGGGGATTCTTTGGATGAGGGTTTTTTGCATGTGAGATTATTTGCATCAGAGAGATTCTTTGGATGGGGGGTTCAGTTGGGTGAATTTCTTTTGCGTGGGAAAACTTTGGTAGGAGTTCTGACGGAAAGCCCCAACGGGGGTTGGAATTGGCTAGTCCATATACTAAAAATGAAAATCTTGCTTGCTTGCTTGTACGAAATCGATTTTTTCTCCTGAATGGCTGGACCGATTTTCTTCGAACTTGCACTGTTCGATCAGAAATTTTTCCGTGACGGTACATGCATCTTGGCTAAGAAATTGCTCAATGTTAAAGGGATTAAATTTTCGAAAAACATGCTTTTTTGCAAAGGTCAAGCATTGAAATGCATTGTAAGAATGCTAGCAGAAAAACTGACTGGTTGAATTCTGATTCTAAAATAGATTGCATCACAATACACAAGACACTCAATTGAATTGCGTCACAGCGTTGAGTGTGAAAGCATAGCACAGTACTCAATTTATATTGCGTAACCATATTGTTAACTTTCATAGAGACTGGTACTGACTTGCCTAAGAAATTGATTATGTCATAACTCATAACTGCTTCGTGACTTTTTACTCTACCTGACTTTGTGTGAGTGTTGAACTATTTAAGTGGTACAAATTCACTGATAACTTCGATGAGAGCTAGCCTAGAGCTGAACAGACCAGACTGCTAATGCAGCAACCTGGGTTCGAATCTAAGTGTATGATTAGTAGATTAGTGTCTGAAAAGTAGTAGTGTAAAATTTTTTATTAAAAGCTAAATAAAAACACTTAGATTACTGCACTCCATAAGCCAAGGATTATTGCTATTAATAAACCAAGGATTACTGCACTCAATAAGCCAAGGATTATTGCTATTAATAAACCAAGGATTAATGCACTTGATTAATCAAGGATTATTGCTATTAATAAACCAACGATTACTGCACTCGATAAACCAAGGACTATTGCTCTTGGCAAACCAAGGATTACTGCACTCAAGAAGTCAAGGATTATTGCTATTAATAAAACAAGGATTAATGCACTTGATTAATCAAGGATTATTGCTATTAATAAACCAAGGATTACTGCACTCGATAAACCAAGGACTATTGCTCCTGGCAAACCAAGGATTACTGCACTCAATAAGCCAAGGATTATTGCTATTAATAAACCAAGGATTAATGAACTTTATTAATCAAGGATTATTGCTATTAATAAACCAAGGATTACTGCACTCGATAAGCCAAGGATTATTGCTATTAATAAACCAAGGATTACTGCACTTGGCAAACCAAGGATTACTGCACTCGATAAGCCAAGGATTATTGCTATTAATAAACCAAGGATTACTGCACTTAATAAACCAAGGACTATTGCTATTAATAAACCAAGGATTACTGCTCTTGGCAAACAACGATTACTGCACTCGATAAGCCAAGGATTATTGCTATTAATAAACCAAGGATTACTGCACTCGATAAGCCAAGGATTATTGCTATTAATAAACCAAGGATTACTGCACTTGGCAAACCAAGGATTACTGCACTCGATAAGCCAAGGATTATTGCTATTAATAAACCAAGGATTACTGCACTCAAGAAGCCAAGGATTAGTGCTATTAATAAACCAAGGATTAATGCACTTTATTAATCAAGGATTATTGCTATTAATAAAACAAGGATTAATGCACTTGATTAATCAAGGATTATTGCTATTAATAAACCAAGGACTATTGCTCCTGGCAAACCAAGGATTACTGCGCTCAATAAGCCAAGGATTATTGCTATTAATAAACCAACGATTACTGCACTCGATAAGCCAAGGATTATTGCTATTAATAAACCAAGGATTACTGCACTTGGCAAACCAAGGATTACTGCACTCGATAAGCCAAGGACTATTGCTATTAATAAACCAAGGATTACTGCACTTGATTTATCAAGGATTATTGCTATTAATAAACCAAGGATTACTGCACTCGATAAGCCAAGGATTATTGCTATTAATAAACCAAGGATTAATGCACTTGATTAATCAAGGATTATTGCTATTAATAAACCAAGGATTACTGCACTCGATAAACCAAGGACTATTGCTCCTGGCAAACCAAGGATTACTGCACTCAATAAGCCAAGGATTATTGCTATTAATAAACCAAGGATTACTGCACTCAAGAAGCCAAGGATTATTGCTATTAATAAACCAAGGATTAATGCACTTGGCAAACCAAGGATTACTGCACTCGATAAGCCAAGGATTATTGCTATTAATAAACCAAGGATTACTGCTCTTGGCAACCAACGATTACTGCACTCGATAAGCCAAGGATTATTGCCAATAATAAACCAAGGATTAATGCACTTTATTAATCAAGGATTATTGCTATTAATAAACCAAGGATTACTGCACTCAATAAGCCAAGGATTATTGCTATTAATAAACCAAGGATTACTGCACTTGGCAAACCAAGGATTACTGCACTCGATAAGCCAAGGATTATTGCTATTAATAAACCAAGGATTACTGCACTCAATAAACCAAGGACTATTGCTATTAATAAACCAAGGATTACTGCTCTTGGCAAACCAACGATTACTGCACTCGATAAGCCAAGGATTATTGCTATTAATAAACCAAGGATTACTGCACTCGATAAGCCAAGGATTATTGCTATTAATAAACCAAGGATTACTGCACTTGGCAAACCAAGGATTACTGCACTCGATAAGCCAAGGACTATTGCTATTAATAAACCAAGGATTACTGCACTTGATTTATCAAGGATTATTGCTATTAATAAACCAAGGATTACTGCACTCGATAAGCCAAGGATTATTGCTATTAATAAACCAAGGATTACTGTACTTGATTTATCAAGGATTATTGCTATTAATAAACCAAGGATTACTGCACTTGATTTATCAAGGATTATTGCTATTAATAAACCAAGGATTACTGCACTCGATAAGCCAAGGATTATTGCTATTAATAAACCAAGGATTACTGCACTTGGCAAACCAAGGATTACTGCACTCGATAAGCCAAGGATTATTGCTATTAATAAACCAAGGATTACTGCACTCGATAAGCCAAGGATTATTGCTATTAATAAACCAAGGATTACTGCACTTGGCAAACCAAGGATTACTGCACTCGATAAGCCAAGGACTATTGCTATTAATAAACTAAGGATTACTGCACTTGATTTATCAAGGATTATTGCTATTAATAAACCAAGGATTACTGCACTCGATAAGCCAAGGACTATTGCTATTAATAAACCAAGGATTAATGCACACGATAAGCCAAGGACTATTGCTATTAATAAACCAAGGATTACTTACTGCACTTGGCAAACCAAGAATTACTGCACTCGATAAGCCATGGATTATTGCTATTAATAAACCAAGGATTACTGCACTCGATAAGCCATGGATTATTGCTATTAATAAACCAAGGATTACTTACTGCACTTGGCAAACCAAGAATTACTGCACTCGATAGCCAAGGATTACTGCGCTTGATAAGCTTGGCTACATGTATAGGATTATTTCTATCCAGGGATGCTTGCTATTTAGGGATTCTTGCTATGTGCAGGATGCTTGCTATCTGGAAGGATGCTTCTACATTATTTGGGGGATGCTTGCTATCTGGAAGGATGCTTCTACATTATTTGGGGTATGCTTGCTATCTGCAAGATGCTTGCTATCTGCAGATGCTTGCTATCTGCAGATGCTTGCTATCTGGGTAGATGCTTGCTAGGAGTATTAGGGGATGCTTGCTACTGGGGGATGCTTGCTGTCTTGGGAATATTTTCTATTTAGGGGTAATGACTAAAATTTATGAGAGCTAGCCTAGAGGTAAACAGACTAAACTGCTAAATGCAGGGACGATGGTTCGAATTTTTAGAGAGTAGAGTTTTTTTTAATTAAAGCTTTTTAACGCCAAGACAAAAAAAATTATGGAAGCGTAATGTAAAAAATCATAGAATCGTTATGTAAAAAATCATAGAAGCGTCATGCAAGCAATCATAGAAGCGTAATGTAAACAATCATAGAAGCGTCATGTTAAAATCGTAAAAGCGTCATGTAAACAATCATACAAGTGTCATGTAAACAATCATAGAAGCGTCATGTAAAAAAATCATAGAAGCGTCATGTTAAAATCATAAAAGCGTCATAAAAAATCATAGAAGCGTCATGCAAGCAATCATAGAAGCGTAATGTAAACAATCATAGAAGCGTCATGTTAAAATCATACAAGCGTCATGTAAACAATCATACAAGCGTCATGTAAACAATCATAGAAGCGTCATGTAAAAAAATCATAGAAGCGTCATGTTAAAATCATAAAAGCGTCATAAAAAATCATAGAAGCGTCATGTAAACAATCATACAAGCGTCATGTAAAAATCATAGAAGCGTCATGTAAAAATCATAGAAGCGTCATGTAAACAATCATAAAAGCGTCATGTAAACAATCATACAAGCGTCATGTAAAAAATCATAGAAGCGTCATGTAAAAATCATAGAAGCGTCATGTAAAAATCATAGAAGCGTCATGTAAACAATCATACAAGCGTCATGTAAACAATCATAAAAGCGTCATAAAAAATCATAGAAGCGTCATGTAAACAATCATAGAAGCGTCATGTAAACAATCATAGAAGCGTCATGTAAACAATCATAAAAGCGTCATAAAAAATCATAGAAGCGTCATGTAAACAATCATAGAAGCGTCATGTAAACAATCATACAAGCATCATAAAAAATCATAGAAGCGTCATGTAAACAATCATAGAAGCGTCATGTAAAAATCATAGAAGCGTCATGAAAAAATCATAGAAGTGTCATGTAAAAATCATAGAAGCGTCATGTAAAAATCATAGAAGCGTCATGTAAAAAATCATAGAAGCGTCATGTAAACAATCATACAAGCGTCATGTAAACAATCATAGAAGCGTCATGTAAACAATCATAAAAGCGTCATGTAAACAAGCATAGAAGAGTCATGTTAACATAGAAGCGTCATGAAAAAATCATAGAAGCCTCATATAAAAACTAATGAAAGTGTCATTTAAAAAATTAAGAAGCATCATGGAAGAATAAAAGAATCGTCATGTAAAAATCAAAAGAAGCGTCATGTCAGACATGAAAGAAGTGTCATATAAAAATTAAATGAAGCTATAGTGCTGTGTTGGGGAGAATTACTGAGACGTCAAGGCTCACAGAGAATAACTGAGATTACAGGGGGGTTTCTGAGATGTTAAAGCAAAAGTCAGAAGCTACTTCAAAGTACATGTACTTTAGTTAAGTTTTTTTTATTGTATTCTTTGTTGGCTTGCCACGGTGGGGGGGGGCGCTGATAGAAGAAGAGTCATGTAAAAATAAAAGGAGCATTATGTATACATAAAATAAAAGTCATGTCAAAGTTAAAAGATTCATTTGGGAATTGCTACGATGTCAAAGCTTGGAGGGAATCGTTATAGTGCTGTGATTCTTAAAGAAGAAATCATTTAAATGCCAAGGCTTAGGGAAGAAGAATTGCTGTGATTTCAAGGCTTTAGGTTGGGTGAAAGTTAGGTTTACGTCAGGTTTGGGTTGAGGGTTAGATTTTAGCGGGTTTCAAGGTTAACAGGGGATTTTTTAGATTTCAAGGTTTATGGGGGGGCATTGCTGACATGTCAAGGCTTACGAGGGGAATCTATCTATCTATCTATCTATAGCTGAGATGTCAAGGCTCACGGGGGAATAAATGAGATGTCAAGGCTAATGTCAGAAGCTACATGTAGTTTATTAGAAAAAAGTTATTACATTATTTGTTGGCTCCTCACGGGAGGGATTTGCTGATAGAAAAGGCGTAATGTAAAAAAATAAAAGAAGCTTCATGTCGAAGTTAAGAGATTCATTTGGGAATCCCTACAATGTCGAGGCTTGCAGGGAATCGCTATAATGCTGTAGTAGTGCTATAATGACTCTTAGAGAGAATTACTGAAATTTCAATGCTTTAGGGTTAGGGTTAGGGTTAGGGTTAGAAAGTAGACAGATTTTTTAAGATTTCAAGGCTTATGGGAGCATCGCTGAGATGTCAAGGGGGAGTTGATATGTTAAGGCTTGTGGGGGGATTGCTGACATGTCAAGGCTTACAAGGGTACTGGTAGCGTACTGAAGCATACTGGTAGAAGTAGCTCTGAAAGAAGGCAAGTATGGTTGAATTTCAATGTCTGTTATAAAATTCTGCACAAGCATGTTTTATTGGTACATAAGCCTGGAATTAAAATGAGAATTCGATTCCTAGCCCCCCTCCCTAAGAATTTTTTTTCATTTTAAAGGATTCGTCCCTTGCTTATTGGCCACCCCGAAGGGGGCGCTAGATTGCTAGTATTTCATCTACAAATCATGATTTGTAATTTATAAATTACAGTTGAATAGATACAAATCTTGCATAGAAATAGTTTGTATTAATTACAATATGCAATATCACAATTCAAAAATAAACTGCAACATGAAATCTTAGCTTGTTTATAAAATAAAACACTAAAAAATTGTTAACATAATAATTTAGATGTGCAAAAACCAGACCGAAAATGGACAAAAAAACTGTTTTTAGGGCTAAAACTGGTTTGTTGGTGAACCGGTTAACTAGAATTGGCATTCCTAGGGTATAGTGTAGTGCTGTAGTGACCTTCGTGAAAGTTTGATCGCATTAATTATGAACTATTTATTTCTAGAAATTTCCCCATAAAGTATAAATTAAATTCTTGAAATTTTTTCTCATAGTAACTAACTCTAATACTTGCATTTATAAATATTCAATGTATAATTTATTATAGTAAGGCAGTACTACAATTAATGCAAATCTAATAGGAATCAATAGTTAATATTTGTTTTGGTATAATGCTCAGAATATTCTAGAAGTTTCTGGTGATGCTCCTGATAGCTATAAATAAATGGTGCCAATGGCGGATAATATTTACTTCTCCTTACTTCTTACTCCACTGTCTTTTAACCACATAAAATAAGAACCACCACCTAGCTCTTTCCCTTTCTTTAATTTACATTAAATCCTTATAGTGCCAACATTAGCTAAGATAATTAAGGATATATATGGGCTATGGCAATTCCCTAGTCTATGGACTGAACAGCCATATGTAGCCTTTGCTTTAGATATGTCCTACAATAGCTGCAACTAAGCTATTGGTTGCACCTCTGTCAGCTAGGACAAATATAAACAATTATTCTTATTATTACCACTCAATAAGAATTAATACTAATAGGCTTAAATGACCTTTATTTGTTTTTGATTTTGTGTTAAGGTGAAAAACAATGAAAATAAATGGATGCTGCCAATTTCAAGGCTTTGAACAAAATCCTTAAGGTCCTTAATCCTTAAGATTTTTATGCCACATGCACATTGTATAATTATGATAAGATAAATATAGTCTTAGTATTTTTCTTGTACAGTATGTCAATGATAACCACTATTAAAGTTTAAAATAAAGCTATTGATCGATTAGTAGTTATTTAGAAGACAAACAATTTGCTAAAATAGTTATTATTATTAATATAAAGAAATAATATAATTTATTAAAAGAAATGATTACATACATGTAATTATATTATATAAAACTTAAAAGCATGAAATTGAAAAGGCTTTTGCATGAACGAATACACTAAACGAAGGCGAAGCACAGCAAAGAAAAATTTAGTGTATTACTATATAGAGACAGACAAATAAGTTTTAGGATTTAGTCAACTTGACTGCTTACCTGTGTTGTTCACAGTTAATTGGTCAACGGATTGAAAGAGAGCGATTGAACGCTTGATCTCTTTAAATAGAGCAAATGAACTGTTGTTAAAAATAGACGTTTATGGAAGCATTCATTTTAACAAGCATCAAGCAAAAACATGCAAAATATTGAGAATTTTCATACTTCCCTTTAATTGCTTCGTTTTATAACAAAAAATAAATCGACGTGGCAACCTTTGACAAATTTGATATTCTATTTTTACTTCGAGTCGTTTCATCCTAGAAATAAATATTACTACTTGTTAATGCCCTATTAACCTTAGAGACACCCCATTGTAAAAATTTGAAGTGTGTAATCAAAGAATTTTCTGGAATAGTACCACTATTGTCACGGTGATATATAGTTCAGGTTCTTGTACATGTATAAAATGTTTGCATGAAATTAGTATTGCAATAATATATACATCCGTATGATATCAGCAATAGTATTCAGCCACCAGAATTCAATTAATCAGCTTAAAATAGTGATTAAATACTCCAAACCTGCATCTAGCCATCAGAAATTTTTACTTATATGAATATATGAATTCTTTTATTCCAGAAGAGCACACCAGATCGATCTTCTGACAGGTGATCGAAGCTGTTACATGTATGTACCACAGAATACACCAGAATGTTCAATCGACCCCTCTGTTTGGCTCTGCATAAAAACCGTGGCAACATAAAAAAACAGAGTGTGTGTGTACTCTGTGGTATGCACATAATATAAAATATATACTGTAGCTGCAGTTTTATTCATGCACATATATTTAATAGTTTACTCTCCTAGCTTGTTTATTCTGACGAAAAATACTAGGACATTTTAGTACCAGGGGCGCCAGCACCAATGGCGCCAGCACCAGGGGCGCCAGCACCAGGGGCGCCAGAACCAGGGGTGCTAGCACTAGGGGCGCCATCATTTAAAAATAAATGCAGTCAGAGTCACAAATTCACTTCTTTCTGATATGTATGCTCAGCATCTCATCAAATGGACTCCTAAATGTACGTCGAAAATGATCCATAAAAGAGCGATGTGGAAAAAGGGTTCTGTCAGTCTCCTTACTTTTCACCGTTTGAGCTTGCAAACAGAAAAATCATGGGGCTGCGGCTGCATTGTTTGATCAGCGTTGAGCAGAGAGTAGCTATAGGAAAACAAACTTTCACGCGGTAAGTACCAAAGATACACAACACATGCAGACAAGACATCTTACTCTCAGTGTCAATACAAACTGTGAGACGATTTCAAGTGTGAATTTGTGTTTGCACATTTCAAGTTGGATCTAAATGTTGACATGTTTCCATGGTCACATTCTAAAGAAATATAGGTAAATCCATCCAGATAAAGCGTAAAAGCTTGAGTTTTATTAAAAGGCTTCTACAATCGAATAAATCTAATTGAAGTACTTAATGATTGCCAATATGATAAAGTCATACTACTGGTTAATTTTTTACATCGAGATCTTTTCATTCGTTGGAATTGGTAAGTGAAATAAGTCACACGACCCAGCAGAAAGCTTAGCGAATGTTTAAATCAAATACGATACTAATTTCTTATAGTCTCAGCCACAATATTCACTGTAAACTCATCTGTTGGACTGATACCTAATTTTGGCCCTTGTGGTGTCACCTGTTTGATAGATACCTAATTTTAGCCCATTGTGGTGTCACCTGTTTGATAGATACCCAGTTATAGCCCATTGTGGTATCACCTGTTCGATAGATACCCAGTTATAGCCCATTGTCGTGTCACCTTGTTCGATAGATACCCAGTTATAGCCCATTGTGGTATCACCTGTTCGATAGATACCCAGTTATAGCCCATTGTGGTGTCACCTGTTCGATAGTTACCCAGTTATAGTCCATTGTCGTGTCACCTGTTCGATAGTTACCCAGTTATAGTCCATTGTCGTGTCACCTGTTCGATAGTTACCCAGTTATAGTCCATTGTCGTGTCACCTGTTCGATAGTTACCCAGTTATAGTCCATTGTCGTGTCACCTGTTCGATAGTTACCCAGTTATAGTCCATTGTCGTGTCACCTGTTCGATAGATATACCCTGTTATAGCCCCTGTTAACTGGTGTTACCCGTTCGATAGATACCAGTTGTCACCTGTTCAATCGTGAGTTCAATCGTTTTGTGGTGCCTAATTTTTAGTATAATTACTGTAACAGATCTTGCACTCAGATTTTGTATCAGTTTTAGCGTAACTGTCAATCACCATTTGATTCGCAGATGGCTTGAGATTCACTTCGCCAAGTCGAGGTGCCGACAGTGGCAACATTGCCGTTACCCAGTCGTTGGTAGAGAACTTGGCAGCGCCGCACGAAACGACAGTATTGAGAACCGACACTACAGCCACATGGACTTTCGGTACGGTTGATGCCAACTGCCCGAGCGACACGTTTCAGCTCAATCCGACCAGCGGTACAGTCTCCATGGTAACATTTACAACGCTGAAAGCGCTTGATTATGAAACGAAGACTTCATACAGTTGCGAAGTTGTGTGAGTTTTGATGAATTGCACGTATTATTTTCACTTCATTTCATCGAATTTGACTAGTTAGTCTATAGTTACTGTAATATTACCTACCGTAACAAAATTCTTATTTGAACCCTGATGACAGAGCGACTGACACCTCTGGAACATTGTCAATCACGGCAACAGTGACGCTAAGCGTCGATAACGTTTACGACGTTGCTCCAATTTTTACTGGGGGCAGCACAGTAGTCAAAGCCAACTGCGTTGAAGAGGCTTCCGCTGGCAGTCAGTGCTCAATGTCGTCAAACATTTTGTTTGTTGATTCGGAGGTGGATGCATCTGGTGACCGACTCACCTGCTCGGTCAAGGGTGACGGGTCGGAGTACTTCTCGGTAATAAAGCGCCAGTCTTTGATCTATATTTTATTAGCTGTAAAGACCAGTAACCTTTTATGTAAACAAAAAGGCATAAGCTCAATCATTGTATCAGAGCCCAAAGTAAAGCTCCGGACCGAACCTTTGTGACAAAATACTGAAAATATTTACCTACATTACTGCAGGTATCCGCCTCAGGAAAGACTTGCGTTTTCAGCGTTGGCTCAAAAATCGATCGGGACAAATTAAGCAGCGACGCATTTCCCTCTCTGCTGGTGATGGCAACCGATCTGGGTGGAAATGTCGGCACAGCCTCTGTGAGCGCTAGCATCTTAGATATTAACGACAACACACCTGTGTGTACTAGCAGTCGATTCAACAAACGAATCACCGAAAATGTTGAATCAAGTGGCTTCACGATTGCCAATATTGGATCCGCATGTAGCGACATTGACAAGGGAGCCAATGCAACCCTGCAATTCGAGTTCACCAGCTCGTCTACTGGCTACTCAGTGGGCCTCACATCTGGTGTTGTAACCCTGGCTGGTGCGCGAGATTACGACACGCTAAGTGCAAACCCAGAAATTCTTCAAGTTCGGGTAGGAGCATTGATGTTTTCATGAAATTTGTGTCTACATTCAATTTCAATGGTTAAAACTCTATTTGAGACTTTTTTCCAATTTTTTTCACTTTGCAAGACAAATATGGCGTACAGTACTCTTATAATTACTTATCCAGATTTTATGACTAAGGTGTTTCAAAATTGCCCCGCTATTAGCCCCTAGGCCAGCCCTTCAACTGGCTACCTCGACATCTTCAACCAACCTTGAATTTGACCAATCCATGAATTCTTCGATACAAATAGTTTTTAAAAATCGATGTTCTTAATTCACAATCGCAAATAATCCAGGTGCGCGACAACGACACTTCGGGACCCTTAAGCACCACAGTGACCGTTACAGTGACCGTAATGTCACAGAACGACAATAGACCGACGATATCGAGCGTCACTCCAGCGAGTGGCATCGCCACAGTATCAGAAAATGACACCGTGGGAACGGTTCTGTTCACGCTGACTGGTAGCGACGCTGATAAAGCTTCTGAGCCTGATAGCAACATTGTTTGGTCGTTAGTTTCGGCTACCAGTAATAGTAAGTATCTACTAAACTGTCTAATTTCTGTCGATTCAGCGATAAACTTGAGGCTGTTTCCATTCAGGCTCAGCAAATGTGCTCGAATCGTTCAGCATCGACTCGACTACTGGCGCACTGAAGGTCGGCACCAAGCCCATGGACTTTGAGTCTTGGCAGTACGCAGATGTTGTGGTCAAATGCTCGGATTTGGGTAGCCCCGCGCAGTCAGTAACTCGGTCGTTGACTGTCGTATTGACGGACGTAAATGAAATGGCGCCTGTGTTTAGTCCGTCTTACTATTACAAAACCTCGATAGCCGAGAGTAAGTATATTTTTGTTGTTGTTGTAATGCATCAAATGTTTCATATTATAATGGAGGCCATCCTCTTGCATGCATAGTCTCAACGATCTTAAATGTCCTTTTGTCTTCAAAATAGCTAACTATGGATGCTGAATTTTTCAATGAAACAAATTCCAGACAGCATCATGAACACCACTGTGCTGTCACCGTTCACCGTTACTGATCCTGACCGAAATAGTCTGCCAGTTCTTTGCGAAATCACTAGCGGCAACACAGATAGTGTGTTTCGTTTTCGACCAACCGATCGAAGCGTGATCGAATTGGCCAAAACAATTGAACCGGACGCTAGCACGAATCATCCGACAATCTTTCTACTGCAGGTTTGGTCACTAATGAAACAAATAGTTATTATTATTACAGGTTTATAGTTGCTGGAGTTCTGGCAAACTGATACTGACTTATAACTCTGATGCCGCAAGGATAAATGGAAGTGTAAATTTGTTTAGCAACATCAAATTAGTTTCTCTTAAGTGTAAATGATTTTAAGGTCAATGCATTAGTGATAATTCACAATAAACTATTTGTAGCCGTATCTCCGAACAAGTTTTGAATTTAAGGGATCGTTAGTTTTCAGTAACGAATATAAAAGCTTATCTACTTGCAAATCGAACGTCTTACGACACTTGGAAAACAGAAATTCATACTAGTATGAGCAAACTGTTTATCAGCTCAATTACCAATTGTTTATAATATAGAATGCTACGTACCCTACCTAGCATGTGCTCATCCTTCTACGAGTCTACACCGCATACAAGCATTCATTAAAAAACATTTTTCTATCAAAATCGGAAGATCATCTGCAAAGACAACAACGGCACGTCGCCATATCTGGCCAGCACTGCTACAGTGGAGGTTAACATTCGGTTGTCCAACGATTTCGATCCCGTAGTAACGGGCTCGTGCGTGTGCACTTCATCGGCCAGACTGAGCGAATCAACCACAACTCCCGGAACTACGGTGGGCAGCGTTGGTGTTACGGACAATGACGTTGGCACCGATGGCATTGTCGATTGTAGTATTAAATGTAAGATAATTTGATATTGGATTCGTATTATTAACGCAGATTTGGTCAAGCGTGAAAGATTTCTTTGCTTTAGGAACGCATTCGAAACGTGTAAGATTCACATTCTCAAATTCGGCTTCCTCAAAGATCCTCGCAATTTAATATCCTTAAAACTTCGTAACAAAATTTCACTCCAGAAAATTTTTAGTGACATGAAAGCCCCAAAAAGCCAGAGCTAACGAAACCAACTGGGGTAGGTAACTTTTCAGACGCGTTGGACTAGCAAAAATACTCATCTTGGTAAAATTCCTTTCGGCTTCAGTCGAGAATTATGTCGATTAAACGCTTCATTTAAAGCTTATAGTATGGCACCTAAGTTGGCACCCCTTTCTTAAAGTGTTAATCTTAATGAACTCACCATTTTAGCACCCACTGGACCCTTCGAAGTTCAGAGCTGCTCCAAGATCATTCTAACCGGACCGCTTGACTACGAGACGGCTAATTCTTACGACCTGGTCGTTATGGCAACGGATCGAGGTTCGCCGAAGCGCACGGGCTCTACCACTGTCACTATTTTCGTTGGCGATGTGGATGACAATGCGCCATATTGTGTAACCTATCTATACTCCTGGTCTGTGCCAGAAAATACAGCTGTAGGAACATCTGTGGGCTCGGTGAACTGCAAGGACGCAGATTCAGCTGGCGTCACCTACTCGATTGTGTCGGCTGGTGTGCCGTTCAAAGTTACTACAACGGGCGAGATTCAGGGTAACGGCGGTAAGCTGCTTTATGTGCTATCAGAGGCGGAGACTAGAAAGCAGTTACACAGAAATTTCCGGTTTTACCTCTTTACCGCAGTGCATTATTCTAGATGGAATTGTATCGACCGAGTTTTTCTATAAATCCGCTTTCAACTTTTTACTACGTTAGTCCAAGGACTACTAGACTAGAAGGACGCAACACTTGCAAATCGTGCTAAAATATTTGAAGGCCGATTATTAAAATGTCTGTATCTCCGAATCGGTTGCATGTAGAAGGTTAATTTTTTTCGCCAGATTGTTCAGATTTTTGTCTCCTACCAAGTAAGTCAGTTAGTTTAGTTTCCCACTAGATGTAGATGCAAGAAAATCCTGTACAATGGAGTCACCCTATTTTTGGGTGTATGGTAACTATTCAAATCTTCAAGTCTAGGAATGAAAATTAATAAAATAGCTGAAAATCTTGAACGCATTTTTTGTGAATACGCTCTTAGTTTTATTAGTGACGTTTCTGAAAATATATCGGAGTCTGGAGATCATATACAGAACCCGCATACTTTGGTCTAAATATCTTTCTCACAAGATGGCCAGTCAGAAATCAATCAAATAGGTCTATTAAGTATTTATTACTAGGTTCCAGGTCGATAAACATTTTTCCTTAGTCATAGGCCTAGCCTACCTACTCATAAGTTGTAAAAAAATTGTAAATAACCTACAAAAATATGACTAAACCACGAAATAACATTATTTAGCTAAGTGTTTCTGGTTACATTCTGCAAAATTTCGGAAATTAATAGCCCTAGGCTTCTGCAAACAGCAGATTATGTTGAAAATCATGCAATTCCTCTATCTCACTAATGTATGCGAGAACGAAAATCGGCCTTCAACTATTTTCACACGAATCGAGAGTGTTACGTCCTTATATAACGAAGTGTTCCTAGTGGTCCTTGCGTTAGTCCTTTAGTTCTGTCCTTAGCTACTATTTTAATTGGTAATTTAAACACATGTAGATCACAATTTTGTTAAAATGAAATAATTGGAAGTACGCCAAGTCCGCTCCAAGATGTCAAGGTGTACACTGTACAGCCATTAGCTCAGTTGAGACAGTGCTAAGACAGTGGATGGTCGCGCGCTACTCAAGCACTTGCATTTCTATCGCAGGCGCCTAGCCGAGTGATTTTGCGCACCACCGGCGCTACAGGTTAAGCAGAGTTAGCTGAGGTTAGTACGGAGCTGTGTGGGCTTGCATCGATCAATCTTCAAGGCAGCTGCAGTTAAAAAAGTAGTTAATTAAGCTGCAATCCCAGTTCAAATATATTGTAGGCTACGATACAGTAAATCTGCTTTATTTAGATATTATATCGCAGCTCAGAACAGCCGGCCGAATTGAGAAGGGCAAATTGAAGCTCACGAACGAACTTACTTCGAAGTCATAAAAAGGAAAATCTATGTTTTAATTATATCATCTTGTTTAAGCACCAACAACTGAATCCTTTACCAGCAATTGACTATGAAACTACAACTTCTTACGAGTTCACGGTGCGAACCACGGACCGCGGAACATTTTCTCGAACCGCCGACGCTACGGTGCGGATCGCCGTGACGCCTGTCAACGAGATGACGCCAACATTCGCCAACACGTCAATATCGGTGGCTGAGAGCACGGCCGTCGGTACGAAGTTGGCGAGCTTTACAGCAACGGACACGGATACCGGAGGTCATGGAGTTCAGTCCTACAGCATTAAGTCGGGTGAATAAAAGCGGGCTCGTGTGCTTCGGCTCTGAAGTTTTTAATCTTATTAAAGAAAAATCCCTATAAGCATTATAAAATTTTGCAGTCACAATTAGCGGAGGCGGTCTGTTTGGCATTGACGGCTCGGGAGGAATTTTGCTGTTGCGGCAGCTTGACTACGAATCTATTGCTGCTACGCCTAAGCAATATGTGCTTACCACTTTGGCAGTTGATGGTGGTTCCCTTACTGTAAGAACAATCCAAGCCAATGCCTTTTCATGAGACATTTTCACCTTTTAAACAAAGTTTATTGCTTTATTTTAGGGAGTAGGTCAGCTTGTAATCCTGGTTACCGACGTGAATGACAATAAGCCAGTCTTTGGCAGCAGAGCATACAAGTAAGCTCGAGTAACCTATTTATTTTGTTGCATTAATTTTCAAATTAGTGCTAGTTAATTTATAAAAGGTGTCATTCTTTTTAGTTTGGAACTGTCGGAATCCGCTGCCACCAACACTGTTGCAACTGGAACCCAACCGACGGCTACTGATGCGGACAGTAGTGCTTTGTACGGCAAGATTAAATACTCCATAAGTGAGTCCTATGGGAGCTAATTAACGTATTAAAACCTTCAAAAACTCCCTGTGCTGGGTTTATTACCTCTGACATAAGATTCGGAGCAGCTTCTAGGGAACAAACTAGTGTCCTTTAAAATGGGTTCTAGGATGTCTTCAAAGGACGCCTGTTTTTAGCACGCAAAGTGTTCAAAACTCAGAACGTTAAAACTTTTTTCAGGCGCTGGAAACACGGGCAGTTTTCTGCAAATCGACTCAGCGAGTGGATCAATTTCGCGCAGCTCTACTCCCGGTCTAAATTACGAAAGTTTGACCCCGCCTGGAACCTACTACAACCTAACCATTTTGGCTGTGGATGAAAACGGTGCCGGACCGAACACGGCCAGCTGTTACGTCAAGGTTAACATCCTTGACGCGGAGGAGGGCGCTCCGGCGTTCATTCCGAGCGTGGCCACCACTAGCCCCGTCCTAGAATCGGCGCCTGTTGGTACTCTGGTGTATTCGCCAACTGTCAGCCACGTTGACAAGTGGGATCTGCCCGTGTTTAGTATCAGTCCGGCCGATGGAAACTTTTCGATTGATCCAGCTACAGGAAAGGTCTATCTGGCTGGTTAGTATAGTCTGTAAAAGTTTTTAATCCAGACATACTTGTAGATACAACTGGTACTGCTCAGTACACACTAGATTGTCTCTAGATTGCAGATATGTGCCTTAAAGTATTCGTTTTTAAAGTGGATCCTTTGAATGCGCAAGACATAAGTAGAATACTAGTTAACTTACTCGACTTAGCTGCAGGGGGCGAGGGCTAAGCTACGTCCGGATAACAGCGGGGTGGCGCCGCTGCCCATTCCCCTAACCTCTGGCGACCACGAGCAGCTAATGCTGCGACACCACGCTAGGGAGATCCGGTCGCGGTCTCCCTACAGAAAATACATGATTTGGATTATCGCTCATCCGGTAGCTATTAGGTAGCTGTGATAAATAGGCAATTAGATAAATAGCATGCACGGCGAGCAATTAATTAGGCCCTAGACAAACCTACTTGGAGCGTTTGGAGATTTTAAAGCTATTAATCCTAATCGCCTATCGCCGGTCGGCGAGTCCTACCAGTCTTTCTCCAATAGTCGCAGGTACAGTACAAGAAAATAAAGAACACGAGGGAACACAAACCGAAAGATTTAGAGAGTGATAATCCTACGTGATACAACTGATAATTGGCTAGACGATTTAATTTGATTATTCAAGTTACAGGATTCAAGCAAATTCGCGGCGCAGATAATTAGACTGATGATAACGAATAATAACGATTAATAATAATGATTATATTACGCACTGACAAGCGGATCTCAGCTTGAAGAAGAAGGAGAAGAAGGAGGCACCGAACACAGGACCACGGAGAAAGACTCCTAACCCCTGGCCTAAGCCAGAACCTACACTAAAACGAGAGCCCTGCCGAACCGACCGTTCAACGGAGTACCGACTAAATTCTATCGGAACTGCCCTTCAGTGTAACACTGAGGCCCTCGGGGTCGAGGCCGCGTACTTGATCAGATCCGACAGTCTCTATCTAACCGCGCTTGATAGCGACGACTTCAGACAGGAATTTGCCGTAGACGTTACGCCACAAGACTAAAGCGGTTGGGCGGGAACAAAAATATGGACCGGGGGTGATGAATTCAGGCGCCTCAAAGCGCGAACCAAAGGGAAACAGCTAGGCCACCGGCCGGGAGACAAGACAAGACAAAACCGGGGAAGAGAGGAGAGAAGGCGAGATCCGATTGCCAAACACACTTTCATATATAGTCAGAGTCACAACCCCTCAAAACCCCCCTCAAGCCGGGTGGTGGTCGTCTGGCCGGCCGCTTGCTTAAGCCGAATTGCACTGTGCCCGCGGCGCCGGGTAAAATTGAAACTTGCCGCGTGCCAGGGTCCAGGCCGGTTCTGATTGGCTGGCCGCGCAAAGCTGGGGTTCGCAGACAAAACTCAACCCTCCGCTGAGTCACAAATGGCGTCTGACTTCTAGCCTGTTTACGCAAAATTGATTCTAACTAACAAGGAAAAAGTACACCAAAAACGTATGACTAAACTAAAGCAAAATAACAATTTAATAACAATAATGCAAAACCTAACTAATAGAATACAAGGCTATCGCAAAAGATGCTCACACTACATAGCGGACGAGCTGGCAGACATTCTCGGGCCTGAAAACTTCAGAGAGATTGCCGAGATAGGTGAGCCTGGACCCCTTGCAGCAGCTCAACACCGAAGAAGCAGAATGGGCAATTCCCACCACAGATTTCCACTAGAGGTAGCTATAAGAGGAAAAGGCTGACCGCCATGATGTTCCTGTGGTTGGGTCCAAGCAGAACCCTGCGGAGGCCGAGGGAGGTATAGGGGACAGCATCGCAAGAGTGCTTGAATACCGCTCACTGATTGGTCCAAGTGGTGACAATGTACATGTAAGAGACTGCAGTCGCCTTTGAAAGTTTCCTGGCCGTTTAGGTGGTCACTACTTGGTCACTCAAATATTAGTACGCATTGACGTGATTCTGCTCGTTAGTAGGCTAGGCGGTTCATAGCACGACCTATAGATCTTATATTCCCTAGATAGGCCACTCTCAATGCATTTAATATAAAAAGACCGACCACACAGTCATTTTAAGTAGACTATGTTTTCACGCGATGAATTTCACCAGCTTTCCTCGTCAATTAATTTATACAGCCACTCTAGACTACGAAACTGCAACAAGCCACACTCTGAAAGTTGTCGCAACCGATAAAAATTCTCGCATCGGTACCCTAACACTCACGGTTCCTGTCACTAACGTGAACGAATTCATGGCGAGTTGTTCAACACCCGGTTCCACTACCACGGTATTTCTCGACGAAAATGATCAAACGTCGCCCTCGTTTCCAAAAGACGTCCTGGCTTTTGTTTGTACTGACGCGGATGCAGGAACCTCGTTGAAACTGAGCGTTAGCAAGGTTAGTTGCAAAGGTAGTTTTTTCAACTGAAGTTATATTCATAATAGCTAACGGAGCTAATTTTATCAATCGATTTTCCGTAGGTCGATGGCGCCGCAGCGTCAACGCCTTACGATTTTCTTGGAAGCACTTTACGCACCAATGCCGCAATAAATTACGAGAGCTACTCATTGCGGTATTACAATGTGCTAGAAATAACCGTGTCGGATCAGGGTCCGGATACCGCCAACATTCTCACGGTGACGCTCACCATCTCTGTCAATCCAGTTAATGAGTTTCCTCCGGTGATTACCGCTTCAAGCCTCACTACGACTGTAAGCGAAGACTTGGTTGTGGGCGCGCAGGTCGGCCAGGCAAGTGCTGCGAAGCCTCATTAACTGGCAGCTAATTGGGCTCTCTAAGTCGTCCCAATTAGCGATGCCTCACTTTAATTAATCAAAACACCTTGCTTCATGGTATTAAAAGTCAAATTCAAAGTTTCTTAGATTGTACGAGCGTATTCAGAATAAAAACGAAGCGTTTCTATCAGTGTTCGTGTCTTACTTCAAAACGCTTGCTGTAATAAATACGAGCATCTCGTATTCTAAGGCTCACATATTAGAATTTTACAAGCCTGTTCCATGCGCTTTCATTAAAGATTTTATTGATTAGATTGGGTTTTTGTTTTACTAGCTAGTCTGTCGTCAAAAATATCAAAAACATATTTTCTTCTCTAATTAACCATCTTCATGGTGTTATCAAGTAACACAGAATATTTGACCAATCGTTAAAATTTTCAGGTAGTTGCACCAGACAGTGACACGGGACTAAATCATGGCACCGTTCGATTCGCCCTACTGGCCGGCAATGACAAAGGTTACTTCACTCTTAACGAAGCTACCGGTAGTTTGCGTTCCGTGCGTAATCTGGACCGAGAAGATTCTGCAACCTACTTGCTGACGGTCAACGCAACGGACGGTCCAGGACGCAGTGCTACGGCCACCATGACCGTGTCTCTGACAGATGTGAACGATAATTTGCCGAGTTTTACGCAGGCGACCTACTCAGTGTCCGTAGTTGAGACAGCTAGCGATGGGGCTACGATCTTTTCTTTTGCTGGTAAGTGTAATTGCAAAATATCTTATGGTTACCCTGCGTTCTTCATACATGAATTAGAATTATTGCTGGCTGTGTTTAATCAAGCCTTTTGCCAGAAAACGGGATTTTAGTACATGTATGTGACTATATTACTTAAGGTAGCGGAATTTCAATGAACGGGCCAATTCAGGTTATTGATGTAAATCTGATGCACATTGGCTTTCCATTCCGTTTATGTTTAAAGGTCTCGTCACAGATGCCGACGCAACTTCTCCAAACAACGCCGTAAGCCTCTCGCTTAGCACGACCGGAGTACCCATCAAAATGGTCGGCGATTCCCTTCAAGTGTCTGGCACTTCGCCACTGAAGGCTAGCACAACACCAAGCTATATTCTAACAGTGATGGCTGCTGATGGCGGCTCGCCGTCCAGGTCAACCGTTTGTCGAGTCCTCGTCAAAGTATTGGAAGTGAACACAGCTCCACCGACGTTCTATGGAACGGCGTCGATATCCATAGCTGAAAATACCGCCGTGGGAACGAGACTGCTAACCGTGAATGCCACGGATCTGGATGTGAGTGCATGCTTAACATGTTTGAAAAGGGTACAGAGTAGCTGATCAGTAATCACAGCTGACTTCCGCGCCAAGAACCCCAAATTCGATTCCGTTCGCGCTCATGCGCGCTCAAAGCGCTATTCACACGTAGAGAGTGTGCATGCCTGACGATTAGAAAGTCAGGACCGCTGTACACCCTGTGTGAGCGTGTGTACGAGTTCGTGCCTGCGTACAGGATTGACGCGCTTGTACATGCATGTGCTCTGGAGTCAGTGAAATTGGCTGAATTTCCTTAGTCCTGGTTGTGGCGTCCAGGGTACCTGAAAAGAAATTTAGAAGAATACATTTGTTATATACATACATTAACAGGCTTCAAATGATTCCTTCGAAAAGCAGACAAAGCGTTTAAAAGCCGAACTCTTTGTACCATCTTATTCGAAACAGTCCGGCTCAGGCGGCTTAGTAACGTTCTCGCTCGTGTCTGGTAACACCGACTCAGCCTTCAGCATCGGCCCCACCGACGGCATTGTCACAATCGCCAACGTCCTGGACTGCGACTTCGGTCCCCGTAAGTACCTGCTAGGCGTTGAGGCGCGCGATTCTGGCACTCCGGTGAAGAGTGCCACCTGGACGTTGACCGTTTCTGTGCTGGATGTTAACGACAATTCGCCAACTTGGAACTCTTCAAATACTTATACGCGTAAGTGAGCTGATGACTTGGAATTTATATTGACTTCTATTTCAAACATCGAAGCCTTGTAGCATTAAGCTAAGTCAACCGTAAATGATAAATATAAACTTTTCAATCAAACATCCTGAAAACTTTGGTGCAAAAAACTCTTCGTCGTCTACTACGAGTAGCAGTAATTTTCTATTTATGGAATATTAAATAGTTTGACTTTGAACGTTTGACTTTGATAACATTCAACAATTAGAAGATATGTCATCTGTGCGATGATAAACGGATTATCCAAGCCCAAGCATACCATTTGGTCACTTACACCCCCAACCAAAATGCTAGTAACGGTGTCTGAAGCCCTGAGTGGAGGCCTGCCGCAGACTGTGTACACACCGGCAGTGTTCGATCCGGACTCCGGAGCCAACGGCTCCGTGACTTTTAGCCTAGTCTCGCTGACTGGCACGGCGCCCGATGGCACTTCACCAGCGTTCAGCGTCTCAGCAGCAACTGGCGCCATTGTGGCCGAGAAGATGCCGGACAGGGAATTCTTGGAGACATACTATCTGCTGGAGAAGGCGTGCGACGGAGGCACACCGAGCCTGTGCTCTAGCAAACTGTTTACCATAGTGATTTCGGGTGAGAAGTTAATTTTCCTAACCAGCTACAAACAATCTAAGTAACACTCCCTGTGTTCTATTATGCCTTGGATCCTGTGAGCTGTCTCAGGAGGAAATAGATCTTTTTCCCACGACTTGAAGCATCCTTTGTGCCCTATTGTAAGTGCCCTAGCAACTTGTCTGTATCTGTATGCTTTCCCACATCCTAAATTGAGGTACGTGTTGCTCCAAAAACCCGCTCACGCTTGAGGAATGTACTTTTGTAAATGCTCTCCAGATCTGCTACAGGTAGACATCTGTTTTACATCTCCCTGTGTAGTATAAGCCACTTCAGATAGTCAATGGTATTCGACCTGATTTGGCGTGAAAGAAAGACGGTAGGCGGCCAAGGTTAGATTTCACTCCAGTTACTGCTCAATTTAATCTCTCCGCTTCCTTGACGATGCGGCCTTCTTAACAACAAAGGGAATATATGAGCACACGTAGGAATATTGAACCAGTTCTAGGCCTCTTTGCGGAACGTGTGCGCTGGAAATCGAATCCTAGTAGGCACTGCAGCATGCATGGACGGGCAAGGCTCATTCGAAATTCAGTCAGTATAACAGTGTGATGAATACACCTACCGCCTGCTTCTTCTCTCACGCACCTGTTTTGGAATAAACTCTTGTCTGTACAGAGGCACGACAGGACTGAGCGGTGCGCCTGCCTACCCTCTTGTTTGCGATAGCTGCGACCTACGAGTGGATTTCTTGCCCGAAATTGGATTAGAAGTAAAGTACGACCGGTCTCTCTCTCCAGCCTCCAAGCAAGTCAGTCTCAACTTGCCTAACCTCTACACCCCAAACTTGGGTGCGGTTGTCCGTTTTTTCATATTTTTCGTAGAAAAATCTGTCAGATTCTGCGAACCAGCTCCCGCTGTTTCCTCTGCTGGGGCAAAGTCTATCCCTGCCAACCTGCCTGCTGTGCGGTTGAGTGCAAATACGAAACCATCTGAAACCGTCGCTCCGCTCTAATCATCTATGCAGATCTCTAGGGATTAACGCGGCAGCTCGCAAAACGCATATGGGGAGAGCGAGACAGACGCGACGAGAAGGGAGAACTAAAGGCAGGAAGGGTAATGACGAGTGGAGATCAATAGCAACCCCGCCTGAGACCCCATGTGGCTAGCGGCGCACCGACAGATGATAATTACATTATTCTAAGAGATCCTCGGTCTGGAAAGCAAAGAATTCAAGCCAACCCGAGCATCTGTACTAATCAATTTCAGATGCAAATGACAACACCCCGAGCTTTGGTGTCTGCCCGAAAGAGGCGACAGTTTACGAGAATAGTCCGACCAACACTCTGGTGGCAACGCTGCCCGCCTCCGATAGAGACAAGGATGCGAATGCTCAGATTAGCCTGTACTCGCTAGTAACGGCTGATGGCGGAGCGTCCAGCGCTGGTGGAAAGTTTACAGGTATTTCAAAAACTTTCGGAATATTATTTCTTGAAAAATAATTATTACTAACCAAGCGCGACTTGCTTCATGGTCAACAAGTGCTCTGACGACAGGACAAATCTTGTCATTAGATGTGTCCTCGCTTTCTATTGAATCAAACTGATACTTTGCCTCCCCAAAACGTTATCAAATTTAAGTGGATTCTAACGGAAACATCAAAACGTCAGCTTCGCTAGATCGGGAAGCCAAAGGTGTGTACCAGTTCTATTTAACCGCAGTCGACAACGGCAGCCCATCGAAAAACACCGGCTCATGTCTGCTAAACATCACCATATTGGACAGAAATGACAATGCGCCCGTATTTGGAGGACTTCCCATCACCGCCTGGGTGTCGGAGGATGCACCTGGAGGAACCGTGTTTCACACTTTGTCGGTGACTGACGCAGATATTGGCATCAATGCGGAGCTAGAGTTTAGTATTGTACACTTTACGCCAGCCAATAGTTTCACCATGAGCAATGCCGGTCAACTGTCACTGTTTTCCGGTGGTCTTCTCGACCGAGAGACTCATCCGTCGTACAATATCACTGTACTGGTGGCTGACCGAGGCACAGCAGATGGAGTGCAAACGGCAACCACCACCGTCAGCATTAATATTGGCGATGTGAACGATAATACGCCGACATTTGGCTCTGTGCCAGTTTCTCGAAGCGTACCAGAGAATAGCGTCGTTGACTTCAATGTTGGAGCGCCTGTTCTGGCCAGCGATCCGGATAGCGGTGAAAATGCGTCGCTCACTTACAAAATCGATGCGGTGTTGGTGCCTACGAGTGGCGGCGACTACTTCAAAATTCATCCAACAAGCGGTGAGTACATTAGATCCGTAAATACAGCCACGTAAATTCATCTGTATTTTTAGCTAATAGAACAAATGGAGCACTTAAAAAATTGGCAAAGCACCTATCTTTAATCTTCCATAACCCTAAAAATGCTTTGGAACTTAATGAATAAAGATTAGGAGATGGATTTCCTACAAAATGGAAGTGGAGCTCATGAAAGTAGCTCGAAAAGCAACGGGGACCAAACCGACTGATGTCCCCTCCTTTTGCTCTGGGGATTTCACGTCGACAAGTTGTCGAGTGCGGTCCATATGTTCTGGAGCCTTACGAGCACCACTTAGAACTCTTTCTTTACAATATTCTCGACTCTTACAATGACTCTTGTTTTAATTCTTGACAGGTCAAATCCAAGTGAAAGTTGGTTCCCTAGATCGAGAAGCTTGGGACACCTATCAGCTGCGACTATTGGCCATAGACAATGGCATAGCTCTGAAGAGAACTGGCACTGGCACAGTCACAATAATTATTACCGACGTTAATGATAATCCACCGGTGTTTACGGCAACTTATGACACTGGCATATCCGTTACCGAGAACTCGCCTGCAGGTACTAAAGTTGTGACGTTCACCACAACTGACCGCGACATTGGCGACAACGCTGTTGCCCTGTATCGAATTGATTCAACCAGATTGAATGGATCATTGGCTGCTAGTTACTTTCAGGTCTGTTTCTGCCATTGAATAGTTCCTATTATAGTTGTTTTAGAAGGTAGCATACACCATTTTCACCATTGGCTGCTGATACTCCGTAGATATCGGAATTATAAGACAAAAACACTGCACTGAAATTTCAGCTAAACGCAACATCCGGAATCCTGACTGTGAAAACTCCAATCGACAGGGAAACCTACGCGTCATTGGAATTTTATGTCATCGCCGAGGACAAAGGCAGCCCGGTGCAGACGGCGTCAACGCGAGCAGTAGTCACTGTCAACGATGTTAACGACAATGCGCCAACGTTTGCTAAAACTTTCATCAGCACCGAGATGGCTTACAAGTGAGTGGCAGTGATTGTGTTTGCGTAATTCCCCATGAGCACGTGTGGGAATTCTGCCGCGCCAGCACCCATGGAATCCCAGCAAACTAGCGGACTAGTGGTTCATCAATCAAGTTTTGAGGAGAGTCTGATTTTTTATGCTGCCAAATGAAGCTTAGAAATGTTCTCTTTATTTTGTAGCCGTCCAACTGTCTCCTACTAGTGTCTCATTTCCCTGCCCTCTCCTTGTCATCCCGAGCAGCTTCTCCAATACTCAATCAGTAGAGAAAGCAATCATTTTGGGAAGCAGAAGCTGCCTTTCCGCTGTCTCTAAACCCTTCCCCAAGCGGATGTCAGTTAGCTATTCAATATTTGGGACAAGAGCTTTACGGCCTCATAAGAGGGTTAAGAAGTGGAATAGAGATGAACTCGGCACGGGATGCAGCAGGCTCAACCAACCATTTCTTGGACCAGACCAACTCGCCTACCCCCTCGTGCCAGTCGCCCTCTTTCTTTTTTCCGATAAGTATGTATATTGATGCCAGAATAATAATATATATATATAATATATGAGCCATTATGAGTTATACATTAGAAGTAGCCAGGAAGCCAATGATGAAATCCTAGAGCTACTCTTCTTACTAGCTAGTAGATTTCCAGCTCTTACCAGAACTCGTATACTGTATACCTTCCTACAACCCCTCCCCTCCTCCTGGCCGGATGGTTGGGAAGTGAGTTAAGGGAAAAAATGACCCGGGAAATCTTAGTGAAACAGAGGAATGGAAAGACTATAATACACTCCTGGACGGAAGGGATGGACTGCTCATCCAGCCGAGTCTAGCGAAGCTGAGTAGCGAAACTATTTATCGCGAAGAGGAGAGAGAGAGGGAAAGATGCGTCCTAAAGTGCAACAAGGACTGCACCCGGGCGGCGGTTGGGCAGAGTCTGCCTGCCTCCCTATAAAAGGACGACGATAATTGCGCCAACAACCAGGTTGATTCGTATATATGTATATACTCTAGCCTAGCGGTTAGCAACCACTTGTCCGGAAAATGGGAATGGGCGCGATGCTGGATACGGATAATTAAAGCGTATTTATGAGCGTATTTGCTCTTGTCTGAGGGCTGTGCTCAGCCACTGTAAATGAGTCCGCTGCGTTCGCGCCATGGGGGGACGACCCCCCATATTAATAAATACTCAAATATGTTTGACTCCCCTGACAGCAACAGCGACGCATCTGACGACATCCAAGGGTGACATCGTAAGGAAGCAGCCTTCCTTGCCTGCACTTCCGCTAGACCCCTGACTCCTGACGCTCAAAGTAGCGCCCTGGCACCCTGACGCATAAAAAAGCAACCTTACACATGAAAACTGATGCAAATGATAACGCTAGCATGGGTACATGAGTAGGAGCATTTTATGTGAATCGTACCGCAGTGTCTGCCTTCACAACCTCTGAAAATTCGAGATTCTGAAAGGTTATTCCTTTCGACGATGTGAACTTCATGAAATGCACTACGAGAACCCGTCTCATTATACCCCGATCAGGGAGCAGCGGACATCCCTGACCCTGGCAACCTTCTCGGCCACAGACAGGGACGTCACAGGATCAGATGTCCACTACAACTGGGGCTCACTGAGCACCAACTTCGTGATTGGACAGCTCACTGGAGTAGTCAGTCCCGCCCAGGATCAGAGTACATCTCGCTACTCAAAGTACATTCAGTACCCGGTAGCCATTGACTCTGGCACGCCGCCGGTCACTTCCACGGCAACGGTTCGAATCGACACTTTCGATCCAACTGAAACAGCGGTTTGCATCACCTACTCGTTGCTAGAGTCTGGCTTCCAGGCTAAGCAGGCTGCCATAGAGACTGCTCTAGCTGAAACTATACAGTTCAAGTACGCCACTTGTAGGTGCGCCACTTGGAAATACACTGCCCAGAGGTGAGATGCTTAATAACTTTCTAAAAACCAGCTACGTCTCTATTACCCAATAATCCATTAAACTATAAATGGTCTTCGTCTTTGCTAAATTCTCATCCATTTTATTCTTCAATGCATAATTTTTATACTACAAATTTCAAAACCAATCCCTTCCTCGATAATTCAACTACCGCAAGCTCCGAAGTCGTGGCCTGCCACTACTGCGTGCAGAACAACGCCACCGACGCGGCATCGGGCATGTCGCTGGTCAAAGATTTTGTACCGCAATCAGATTTGCTCACGTTTTGGCGTTTGAACACTGACGGAACTCCGACTGCGATGCTGCAGACTGCGGCGTTCTCCTCCGCCACGGTTGTCAAGGTTGAGGGGTAAGAGTCCGGCCTCACATAGTTATGAGTTTGTTGGGATCTGAAAATATAGTTGTTAGTCAGCTCCACAGAAAACCCATATCAACCTTCACAGAAAACCCATATCAACCCTCACAGAAAACCCATATCAACCCTCATAGAAAACCCATATCAACCCTCACAGAAAACCCATATTAACCTTCACAGAAAACCCATATTAACCCTCACAGAAAACCCATATCAACCCTCACAGAAAACCCATATCAACCCTCACAGAAAACCCATATTAACCCTCATAGAAAACCCATATCAACCCTCACAGAAAACCCATATCAACCCTCACAGAAAACCCATATTAACCTTCACAGAAAACCCATATTAACCCTTACAGAAAACCCATATCAACCCTCACAGAAAACCCATATCAACCCTCATAGAAAACCCATATCAACCCTCACAGAAAACCCATATTAACCCTCACAGAAAACCCATATCAACCCTCACAGAAAACCCATATCAATCCTCACAGAAAACCCATATCAACCCTCACAGAAAACCCATATTAACCTTCACAGAAAACCCATATTAACCCTCACAGAAACCCATATCAACCCTCACAGAAAACCCATATTAACCTTCACAGAAAACCCATATTAACCCTCACAGAAAACCCATATCAACCCTCACAGAAAACCCATATCAACCCTCACAGAAAACCCATATCAATCCTCACAGAAAACCCATATCAACCCTCACAGAAAACCCATATTAACCTTCACAGAAAACCCATATTAACCCTCACAGAAACCCATATCAACCCTCACAGAAAACCCATATCAACCCTCACAGAAAACCCATATTAACGTTCACAGAAAACCCATATTAACCCTCATAGAAAACACATATCAACCCTCACAGAAAACCCATATTAACCCTCATAGAAAACCCATATCAACCCTCACAGAAAACCCATATTTACCTTCACAGAAAACCCATATCAACCCTCACAGAAAACCCATATCAACCCTCACAGAAAACCCATATTAACCCTCATAGAAAACCCATATCAACCCTCACAGAAAACCCATATCAACCCTCACAGAAAACCCATATTAACCCTCATAGAAAACCCATATCAACCCTCACAGAAAACCCATATCAACCCTCACAGAAAACCCATATGAACCCTCATAGAAAACCCATATCAACCCTCACAGAAAACCCATATCAACCCTCACAGAAAACCCATATTAACCTTCACAGAAAACCCATATCAACCCTCACAGAAAACCCATATTAACCCTCATAGAAAACCCATATCAACCCTCACAGAAAACCCATATCAACCCTCACAGAAAACCCATATTAACCCTCATAGAAAACCCATATCAACCCTCACAGAAAACCCATATTAACCCTCATAGAAAACCCATATCAACCCTCACAGAAAACCCATATTTACCTTCACAGAAAACCCATATCAACCCTCACAGAAAACCTATATCAACCCTCACAGAAAACCCATATCAACCCTCATAGAAAACCCATATCAACCCTCACAGAAAACCCATATCAACCCTCACAGAAAACCCATATCAACCCTCACAGAAAACCCATATTAACCCTCATAGAAAACCCATATCAACCCTCACAGAAAACCCATATCAACCCTCACAGAAAACCCATATCAACCCTCACAGAAAACCCATATCAACCCTCATAGAAAACCCATATCAACCCTCACAGAAAACCCATATCAACCCTCACAGAAAACCCATATTAACCCTCATAGAAAACCCATATCAACCCTCACAGAAAACCCATATCAACCCTCACAGAAAACCCATATTAACCTTCACAGAAAACCCATATCAACCCTCACAGAAAACCCATATCAACCCTCACAGAAAACCCATATCAACCCTCACAGAAAACCCATATTAACCCTCATAGAAAACCCATATCAACCCTCACAGAAAACCCATATCAACCCTCACAGAAAACCCATATTAACCTTCACAGAAAACCCATATTAACCCTCACAGAAAACCCATATCAACCCTCACAGAAAACCCATATCAACCCTCACAGAAAACCCATATTAACCTTCACAGAAAACCCATATTAACCCTCACAGAAACCCATATTAACCTTCACAGAAAACCCATATCAACCCTCACAGAAAACCCATATTAACGTTCATAGAAAACCCATATTAACCCTCATAGAAAACACATATCAACCCTCACAGAAAACACATATCAACCCTCACAGAAAACCCATATTTACCCATATTAAGCTCCACCAACTACGACTGCTACGACTGTTTTATAACAAAAGTATCACTTCAAAATCTTGCCCACCTATCCAGGTACGCGGAAGCAGCCGCCTCTTCAACTCCGTGGTACCAGACACCCTGGGGCATAGCAGTGCTAGCACTCGCCGGTCTGATGCTGGTCTCAATTCTGGCATTGAGCATCTGGGCACTGGTGACCAAACTTTCAGCTCCAAGCGCTGCTCCGGATTCTGTGCAGCCGGTGCCGGAGACCAGAGCCAGGCACCCACAGCCTTCAAAGCAACAGAATACTGCTAAGCCAGTGAGTGGGGGTTACAGCAAGTCACTGTAGGACCGGTGAATAGGGTAGAAGTTCACTTCAAGGATCAGTGAAGAACATTTAGCATTTTACTGAGCTATTAAAGTGATCAGTTCACTCCAAAAAATTAACAAAAAAAATCAGACAAAAAAACAAAAAATCGAATGAAAACCAACAGAATCGAAATCTGAACATCTACCGAGACAAGAGCCCGTGGAACGGAGAGAAGGAGCAGACGGCTCAACAGTCTGGCCGAAACAGCAATGGCAGCGGGGAATCCTGGCGCCACGCCCAGTATTCCAAACGCCAGCCAACGCCCATTGGCTAGTTGGTAAATCGATGTGATCGATATGATCCATTGGTCATTTGAATTTTTTTTCGGTTGAAACGTGAGCTATAGAGGTTTAATTTGACGCGAAATCAAGAAACATAACCATGCAAACTATTTTTATTTGTATTTATCCCCGAAAATGTTATTACGCTCATAAATAAAATTGAAAATTTGCGGTGTTTAACAGTTTTTAAAAGGGCCATTAATTAACTTTTTATTATTTAAATAGTTCGTACAAACATTTTTTTTCATTACCGCACGAGCATAAAATATTGTTGTTTTGTGACTTTAAGTTCGTCATTAAAAATTTTATACAGCTTTGAAACTGACCCTGTGTTATTTTTTAATTCAAGTGTTTTTCACTTCTCATGGAAATTATTAAATATTTGTTAAAATGTTGTGAAAATCATGTTGCTCAAATGAATTTTAGCGCAAGATAAACTGTCAAAAATAAACTGACATACTTTTTAACAGAACGTTGAAATTTATTGCAGTGCAAAGTGAACATTTCACTTCCTTAAAAATATTTTGTATGGTGCAGTTTAGAAATGGAATAACATTTGTAAAATAATCTTGACATTTAAGAAATAAAATCAAGTCAATCCATTACACGATGTTGCACATTCGACCGCGTGATTCTTTTTTCTTGAACATTACTGCCTCTTAAAACAGTTACATGCAAAAATAGAATTAACAATCCATATTTTATAGAAAAATACTTTAAGCCGTTTTTTGTTTTAACCTAACTTCACAGTTTAGCTCAAATTTATTACTTTTGAGTATTCTTTTAAATACTGTATGGACTTTTACAGGTATATCTCAACATCGAGTTTAACTAAATTAAAGTTTACCTTGAATTTAAAGTTAATATAAAAAAGTAATCCTGTCAAGTGACGTAGGCACGTCCTGGGCCCCAGTAATTTTCGCGCACCCTGCCTTTTTCCATGTGATTCCTGCGCCCCAGGCCGGGATGCTTATCGACTATCCGACGACCACCGTGCCAACCAGCCCTGCCCGTCATCGGCCGCGTCTGTAAGGTATTTCTTTCTCTGTTGCCTTGGGTATAGTCAGCCCGGTCGCCCCCCCCCCATTGCTCATCATCTCCTAATTTTTCAATCCTTACTTACTAATTCCGTTTTAATAATTTACTGAGCATTTAAGGCCAAGTTTAGGGCCAGTAATTCAGGGCATAGCTATTCAACTAGTTTGCTTCTATCTGTTTGCTTATTTACTATGAGACGTGCTATGAAACGTGAGTAGTGAGTGCGCCCCCGGCCTACCTGTCGGCTGTCGCAGGGCCTGGACTAGATGCTGAGGATCAGAGTGGAAGATCATCCGAGTACGAGCCGAATTTAACCAAATAATTATAGCAGTAACAATACTTCTAAATAAGTCCCCGTAGGATGAGCACCACAAAGTGGCTCTCGGACCTCTTGCTGCATCGAACCCATCTAGGAGGGAAAAATTTTAAGATGGCGTTATCTATTATCCACCCCTTGGAATCCTGGAGCTTAGGGGCATCGTAGTTTAAACCGCTCATTCACCAGCTACGCTCGTAAAATTAAGATTCCCTATGAAAAGCCTGGGTTACGTCACATTGCTTCTTATACTTTCTCCTATTAGCAGTATCTCAAGATAGCTCGTAATAAAAATATTTGAGACAAAACTAGATACTTCTAAACGTAGGACACGCGAATAATTGCCTAAGAAATATAGCAATTCATAAAAGAAAGCTGCATCTTGCGTCTGTAACTTATACGTTTGCGCACTTTAACAAACACAACAAGATTTAAAATAATTTGTTACGCTAACTAAATTTTCGACACATTTTCTTCACTTTAAGCGAGGAATGATCGCGCAGAGAGATTGACTCATTCGACGTGTACAAGTCTAGCATTTAAAAACTTGACAATAAATGTAGAATATCGACATCAACAACACAAATTATTTCGTTAGTCGTGTGTGTATTTTACCGACGGATAGACAGACAGACAGACAGGCAGACAGACAGACAGACAGACAGGCAGACAGACAGACAGACAGACAGACAGATAGACAGACAGAAGACAGACAGACAGACAGACAGACAGATAGACAGACAGAAGACAGACAGACAGACAGACAGACAGACAGACAGACAGACAGACAGACAGACAGACAGACAGACAGACAGACAGACAGACAGACAGACCGACAAACAGACAGACAGACAGACAGACAGACAGACAGACAGACAGACAATGGCCACGATAAAGCCAGCAATTGGAAACAAAAATGTCAAGCGGAAAAGCCACTAGCTACTCTTTTTATTAAGACTGAAAATGTTTGTTTCCCAAACTAAACCCCCATCTACAGCTCCAGCTTAACACACAACGCCTACAACCTAAACACCCAAACACTCGATACACACTTATCCGTAACCATCACCCCTATCTGAACCCCTCATCCCTTATCTGAACCCCTTATCTGAACCCCTCACCCCTTATCTGAACCCCTGACCCCTTATCTGAACCCCTCACCCCTTATCTGAACCCCTGACCCCTTATCTGAACCCCTCACCCCTTATCTGAACCCCTGACCCCTTATCTGAACCCCTCACCCCTTATCTGAAGCCCTCACCCCTTATCTGAACCCCTCACCCCTTATCTGAACCCCTCACCCCTTATCTGAATCCCTCACCCCTAATTTGAACCCCTCACCCCTTATCTGAACCCCTCACCCCTTATCTGAACCCCTCACCCTTATCTGAACCCCTCACCCCTTATCTGAACCCCTCCACCCCTAATTTGAACCCCTCATCCCTTATCTGAACCCCTCCACCCCTAATTTGAACCCCTCACCCTTATCAAAGCCCTCACATCCATCCAAACCTCTCACTTCATTAAAACAATGACTCTGCCGCATCTGCTTAAGGAAAAACACATTAATAAAACACCCGCTTAAATGTCCGCAGGTCAAGCTTGATCAGGAATCAGCTCAGCCGACAAGGAGTGCCATCTCTCATGCCACTGGTACGGCTGCTTGAGCAGCACCTCCCAGTGTTGCCAGCGCCCGGCCGAGCATTTGTTGCCAAGCATGAGGGCGCCTGAGTAATTTGGGCGTGTTTTTAATCGATAAAATACAAGGAAATGGTTTCTTGGGAATCTAAGCCATATACTATGGTTAAAGAATAAAAATTAATAAATTTAAATTAAAAAAAGCTGTGATTGACTCACCAATAAAGTCATTCTTGGTTCCAATATCCTGGTCCCAAACTGTGATCTCTAACGTCCTCTGCAGCAGATCTTGCGGGGAAACGCTGTAGATAAATTCCTGCAAATGAGTTGCAAATACCGAATTGCCAGCCAGTACCATTGAAATGCGTGCTCTCTTGTCCCTTCTCGTCTCTGTTCTCTCCTTTCTCTTTCTTCCCATTCTCTCCTTCTCTTTCTTCCTATTCTCTCCTCTCTTTCCCACCTCTCCTCTCTCTCCTCTCCTCTCTTCTCCTCTCCTTTCCTCCCCTCCCCTCTCCTCTCCTCTCCTCTCCTCTCCTCTCCTCTCCTCTCCTCTCCTCTCCTCTCCTCTCCTCTCCTCTACTCTCCTCTCCTCTCCTCTCCTCTCCTCTCCTCTCCTCTTCTCTCCTCTCCCCTCCTCTCCTCTCCTCTCGTCTCCCCTCCTCTACTCTCCCCTTCTCTTCTTCCCCTCCCCTCCTCTCCTCTCCTCTCCTCTCCTCTCGTCTCCCCTCGTCTCCTCTCCTCTCCCCTCCTCTCCTCTCCTCTCGTCTCCCCTCCTCTCGTCTCCCTCATCTCCTCTCCTCTCCTCTCCTCTCCTCTCGTCTCCCCTCGTCTCCTCTCCTCTCCTCTCCTCTCGTCTCTCCTCCTCTCCCCTCCTCTCGTCTCCCCTCCTCTCCTCTCCTCTCGTCTCCCCTCCTCTACTCTCCCTTTTTTTCTTCCCCTCCCCTCCTCTCCTTTCCTGTCCTCTCCTCTCCTTTCCCTCTCTCATCTCGAATCCTCACTCTCATTTTCTATTGGAAAATCATCTCTTTATCACCTCCGTTTTCTGCTTAATCTTCGCTTAATCCCCCCAGACTGTCTCCCTCTCTGCCTAGCAACACGAATCGTCGAATTCACCTCATCAAAAGACGGATTAAGTGTCTTCTTTTTAACTGCAGTCTTGAATTTGCTGCTCTTGTCTCGGTCAGGTTTCAGGTAGCTGTAAAAATTCCGGTCCAGGTTTGCGTTTGCCGATAAAATAAAACTTCAAAAAAAGATTTTTTTAGTTTATACAGTTTGTTAATTCTATTATTTAGATTTTGTTCAGCTTATGTCGGCTGTAGATTAACAAAAATAAATAAAATAACTTTTCTAGTGCCCTACACCTTCTCGAGACTCTCGAGGTGTTTTAACTTTTAACAGAAGATTTTACAAGATCAAGCGAGTTCATTAATTAAAATTGGTTCAAATATCCTAAGAAATATCAAAGACTTACAGCTTCACAAACGGGTCGCTGTAACCGTTCGGGTCCATGGCCAGGAGGTTAACGCACTGCATCACCTTCACTAGGAGTTCAGACTTGGCTGGGGCATAGTACAGTCCGAGATGAATTTTTCCCCGGTCATCCGCCTGGCTTGTTAGCGACTTTTCCAACTCCTGAGGACAGCCGTGGGCGGAAAGGTGGGCGTTAATTAGTGAACCACACTTCTACCCATACATGGTCACTCCTATTCACTCTCATTCACCCCCATTCACCCCCATTCACTCCCATTCACTTCCACTCACTCCCATTCACTCCCATTCACTCCCATTCACTCCCATTCACCCCCATTCACTCTTATTCACTCTCATTCCCTCCCATTCACTCTTATTCCCTCCCATTCACTCTTATTCACTCTCATTCACCCCCATTCACTCTTATTCACTCTCATTCCCTCCCATTCACTCTTATTCCCTCCCATTCACTCTTATTCACTCTCATTCCCTCCCATTCACTCTTATTCCCTCCCATTCACTCTTATTCACTCCCATTCACTCCCATTCACTCTCATTCAATCCCATTCACTCCCATTCACTCTCATTCACTCTCATTCACTCCCATTTACCACTCCCCTTCACTCATGTTTACTCCCATTCTCCCTCATTTAAAGTCACTCCCATTCACTCCCATTCACTCTCATTCAATCCCATTCACTCCCATTCACTCTCATTCAATCCCATTCACTTCCATTCATTCCCATCCACTCCCACTCACTCCCATTCACTCCCAATGGCTCCCATACCCTTCATGGCAATCGAAGTTTCCCTAACGTTCACTCCTAACAATATATCCCAGCTGGGGCCTTTGGGAAAGAGGTTCAATGTCCTATTATTCGATAAAAAATGTTCATTTTGGGCAATAATATGCATGGACAACTTCATAGCTTCCCTTGATTATTTCTAAAAGAAGACTTTAATTGTCGCCTACCAGATCTTTCGGCTGCAGAAATATCTCGTAATATTCTCGTTTGCCGTGGCCCAACTGCTTCAGCGGCATCGCAATCTCCCCCATCCAGTCAGACCCGATGGTGTCCTCGTCGAGCACCGTGAAGCTGGAATTCGATTGTTTGAAAATGGCTGTCTTAGTGTCTGTCTCTGTGCCGGTCTCAGTGTCTGTCTCAGTGCCTGTCTCAGTGTGTGTCTCAGTGTCTGTCTCAGTGTGTGTCTCAGTGCCTGTCTAAGTGTCTGTCTCAGTGTCTGTCTCAGTGTCTGTCTCAGTGTCTGTCTCAGTGTCTGTCTCAGTGTCTGTCTCAGTGCCTGTCTAAGTGTCTGTCTCAGTGTCTGTCTCAGTTTCTGTCTCAGTGTCTGTCCTAGTTTCTGTCTCAGTGCCTGTCTCAGTGCCTGTCTCAGTGTCTGTCTCAGTGTGTGTCTCAGTGCCTGTCTAAGTGTCTGTCTCAGTGTCTGTCTCAGTGTCTGTCTCAGTGCCTGTCTAAGTGTCTGTCTCAGTGTCTGTCTCAGTGTCTGTCTTAGTGTCTGTCTCAGTGTCTGTCTCAGTGTCTGTCTCAGTGTCTGTCTCAGTGTCTGTCTTAGTGTCTGTCTCAGTGTCTGTCTCAGTGTCTGTCTCAGTGTCCGTCTCAGTGTCTGTCTCAGTGCCTGCCCCAGTTCTCACCGCACAGTCTTGCTCTCCAAGTCTCCGGGCAGCACTCCGCTATAGCAGAACTCCTCATCCCAGGCCGGATTCAGAGTCCTCTGCTTCGTCTTCGTTCTCAGTTTGGTCCGCCGCCCCGTGTCGGGCAGCAGGTGGATCTTCACATACGGATCGGAGAGGCCATTGGCGTCCTGAGCAGTCAGGTTGGCCCCCTTGATCACCCGGATGTACAGGGTGGACTTGGCGATGATGTACTGCAGTACGAAGTGCAACTGGCCGAGGCCTTGGTCCCGGAAGTCCGGCCCAATGACGGGCGACTGGGGCGTCAGGCTGTCATCGGCTGGGGGCACCGCTCGACGGGCGGACTTGATGGATGCTGCGAAAAAGTTCGAATATTCGAGATTTTGAGGCCGGAATTAGGGGTGTCAGTTGACTCTGACTATATAGAGTGTCAGTTCACACTGACTAGATGGGGTGTCAGTTCACTCTGACTATATGAGGTGTCAGTTCACTCTGACTAGATGGGGTGTCAGTTCACTCTGACTATATGAGGTGTCAGTTCACTCTGACTAGATGGGGTGTCAGTTCACTCTGACTTTATGGGGTGTCAGCTCACTCTGACTAGATGGGGTGTCAGTTCACTCTGACTAGATGGGGTGTCAGTTCACTCTGACTAGATGGGGTGTCAGTTCACTCTGACTAGATGGGGTGTCAGTTCACTCTGACTAGATGGGGTGTCAGTTCACTCTGACTAGATGGGGTGTTAGTTCACTCTGACTAGATGGGGTGTCAGCTCACTCTGACTATATGGGGTGTCAGCTCACTCTGACTATATGGGGTGTCAGTTCACTCTGACTATATGGGGTGTCAGCTCATTCTGACTATATGGGGTGTCAGCTCACTCTGACTATATGGGGTGTCAGCTCACTCTGACTATATGGGGTGTCAGTTCACTCTGACTATATGGGGTGTCAGTTCACTCTGACTATATAGGGTGCCAGTTCACTCTGACTATATGGGGTGTCAGTTCACTCTATGAGGTGTCAGTTCACTCTGACTTTATGGGGTGTCAGCTCACTCTGACTATATGGGGTGTCAGTTCACTCTGACTAGATGGGGTGTCAGCTCACTCTGACTATATGGGGTGTCAGCTCACTCTGACTATATGGGGTGTCAGCTCACTCTGACTATATGGGGTGTCAGTTCACTCTGACTAGATGGGGTGTCAGTTCACTCTGACTATATGGGGTGTCAGTTCACTCTGACTAGATGGGGTGTCAGCTCACTCTGACTAAATGGGGTGTCAGCTCACTCTGACTATATGGGGTGTCAGCTCACTCTGACTATATGGGGTGTCAGCTCACTCTATGAGGTGTCAGTTCACTCTGACTTTATGGGGTGTCAGCTCACTCTGACTATATGGGGCGTCAGCTCACTCTGACTATATGGGGTGTCAGCTCACTCTGACTATATGGGGTGTCAGCTCACTCTGACTATATGGGGTGTCAGTTCACTCTGGCTATATGGGGTGTCAGTTCACTCTGACTATATGGGGTGTCAGCTCACTCTGACTATATGGGGTGTCAGCTCACTCTGACTAGATGGGGTGTCAGTTCACTCTGACTATATGGGGTATAAGCTCGTTCTGACTAGATAGGGTGTGAGTTAATCTCCTCATTTCTGCAAAGCCTGTGTCATAAAAATCGTTGTATATAGAAACCCGGGAAATACAATCAAAGACTCAGATATTTGAATTGCAACAAGAGAGCCTAGTTCTGACTTAAGTGACAAATTTTAATGGTCGTAGCACAAAACCTCAGTTGGGAGAGAATAAAGAGATTCAGCAATGAAGTCGCCTTCACTTCCTGTGGGGTTTATTATCAAAATAATATTTGTGACTCCTAACACTTCGGTTTTTTGCGCCAAACCCTCCAAAATGAGCTGCCTCCAAAACTTTGTACTTTTAGGAGTCCCGAAGAGGGGACAGAATTCCAACGGGAATACTTTTTTGAGAAGGCTTACAAGCTCTGGAAAGATTTGACTCGTCTTCGGTTGCCAAGGCGACTGGGTTGGTGCAGGATCCGTAGCTACCGGAAGTTGCGGCTGCGCCGACTGTGCCAGACTGCGTCGGCGTTGAGACGCCGCCGGAGCCCAGGCCGGTTGGCGGCATCGCGGTCAGGCGGCCATTCACGTCTGGTGTGAGCGCTGATGCGTCAGGGGGATTGGGGAGTTGTATGAACTGGAATAGACAGACAGACAGACAGACAGACAGACAGACAGACAGACAGACAGACAGACAGACAGACAGACAGACAGACAGACAGACAGACAGACAGACAGACAGACAGACAGACAGACAGACAGACAGACAGGCAGACAGACAGACAGACAGACAGACAGACAGACAGACAGACAGACAGACAGACAGACAGACAGACAGACAGACAGACAGACAGACAGACAGACAGACAGACAGACAGACAGACAGACAGACAGACAGACAGACAGACAGACAGACAGACAGACAGACAGACAGACAGACAGACAGACAGACAGACAGACAGACAGACAGACAGACAGACAGACAGACAGACAGAAGCCTATGCGATTTCCTGAGCGGAGGCAGAGCCTCAAGAGCCGGCGCAGATGCGAAGTCACGCTCCGTTTCGGAGAGAGAGTGTTAGTCAAGCGCTCTACCAATCAATCGCTAAAGTTTTTTACGCTATAATGGTGTTCGTATTAAAACAAAATATTACTGAAACACATGGCATATGCAAAACTGTGTCCGGTAAAGTTCAAATAGACTTTTCAGCGAATCAATCATTGGTTTGTTTGTTTGATCTTGAATACACAACTTTTGAGTCGATCTTTTTAATATTACGCTCGTAATTCCAGCAGTTTCTCGCAAATTAATTATGTTAATTAAATTTCGTGAACGATGGCCCAAATTCTGAGCTCGTTTAGGCTAAGCGGAATTAAGCCGCGACTTTCGTGATTGATGGGATCATCCGTGCTTAGGCCGTTCATATAGTAAGCCGGAGGGGGGACCTTCAATCCGTCCAATGCCATGGCTGTAAAAAAACTCAAAAGTACTTTACTGCTGCCTTTTGTGAGGCTGCTTATTACTCCCATATATACGAATTTGTTTGTTATTGAAGGTATGCCGGGTCAGAAAGAGCACTTTTCTATTTTCAGTTTAGTTAAACCAACCGATTAAAGACTGTTTTTAGTCAAGAAAGCCGAATTTTGTTCTTTTTTTATTAAACTTCTCAGTCCTAGATAACTGCAAAAAGTCCTAGAGAGTGTCCTAAGTAACTGCACTGGTGATAGACAGCATGTCCTAGATAACTGCACCGATGGCGGATAGAATGTCCTAGATAACTGCACCGATGGCGGATAGAATGTCCTAGATAACTGCACCGATGGCGGATAGAATGTCCTAGATAACTGCACCGATGGCGGACAGCATGTCCTAGATAACTGCACTGGTGGCGGATAGAATGTCCTAGATAACAGCACCGTTGGCGGATAGAATGCCCTAGATAACTGCACCGATGGCGGACAGCAAGTCCTAGATAACTGCACCGATGGCGGACAGCAAGTCCTAGATAACTGCGCCGATGGCGGACAGCAAGTCCTAGATAACTGCACCGATGGCGGACAGCATGTCCTAGATAACTGCACCGATGGCGGATAGGATGTCCTAGATAACTGCACCGATGGGAGACAGAATGTTCTAGATAACTGCACCGATGGCAGATAGAATGTCCTAGATAACAGCACCGATGGCGGATAGAATGTCCTAGATAACTGCACCGATGGCAGACAGAATGTTCTAGATAACTGCACCGATGGCAGATAGAATGTCCTAGATAACAGCACCGATGGCCGATAGAATGTCCTAGATAACTGCGCCGATGGCGGACAGCATGTCTTAGATAACTGCACCGATGGCGGACAGCAAGTCCTAGATAACTGCACCGATGGCGGACAGCGTGTCCTAGATAACTGCACCGATGGCGGACACCATGTCCTAGATAACTGCACCGATGGCGGATAGAATGTCTTAGATAACTGCACCGATGGCGGATAGAATGTCCTAGATAACTGCACCCGTGGCGGATAGAATGTCCTAGATAACTGCACTGGTGGCAGCACGTCTTAGCTAACAGTGCCGCATGGTTGAGACAGATCCTGCATCCTCATATCGAGGCGGACTCACCAGACCCAGTTGTCGCACCCGGCTTATAATTGCGTCCGCGCAACGGCACAAAACTGTCGGCATCTGAGCTGGCGGACTCCCGGCGCCCACCAAACAGCATCAAAGTTGGCGGGCAGCAGCTGAACAGCTTGCGGATGAGGTCCATCTTATCCTTGATTTTTTTAATAACTTAGTTTCTCTGTCCACGCAGTTTTACCTTACACATTACTTTTTTGGTCCGACCGCGCCAATTCCTGCCGAAGACAGTTCAGATCTTTTTTAATATCCAGCTTCCTTCTTTTCTCTTCCCTATACTGTCCGGGTGGGTTGGTGGCCTGCTCCTGGAGGAAGAGAGAAAGCCTGAATTGGTATGGCGAGAAGGATGGCTCGCTGAGGTAGGGAAGAGAAGCGACGAAGATAAGAGGGCAGGGGAGGCGGCTCGACAGCCAATCCTCTTCCCTCTTTTCGTCTCCAGCTTATCCCAAACATTTTGTTCCTCAGTCGTGGCAGCCAGGCCCCCCCCCCTTCAACCATCACAGCCGCACTCAAGCCAACAAACTTTTCTCTTGCAATCAATCTATCAGCCACTCCAGTGCTCACAATTGGCCTCCTTTTATCTCTCTATACACACCACTCCAGTGACGCCTCTTCAGCGTCCTGCGAACCTGGTTTGCCAATTATCGCACATAGCACACGGGCCAATGATAACTGATGGTAGCAGGTAACACAGCTCAGACCGCTGTTAGCTGTACTTTTAGTAGCAGAAGTTTTAGACAGAAAATAAAATGGTTTTCTACTACTCCTTTAAGTTGCTGGCGGTCTCTTTCTCAACTTAGATCGAATCGATATAAGACGAAAATCGAATAACTGAAGCACTTTGAGCAGTGAGCTTCCTAGTTAAAATCAATGGCAGAGTAGCGTGGGTGAAACGACTCAGAGAACAACCAGCTATAATCTGAATTGTAGCGTATTAAGATCTCCGAGCAGTATGTCAAATGGGTTCTCGTTAGAGTTTTAATTTCTGTCTCTTGGGTGGGCGCCACCCTGTCTCTTGGTGGGGGTTCCTGTCTCTTGGTGGGGGTTCCTGTCTCTTAGTTGGGGTTCCTGTCTCTTGGTGGGGGTTCCTGTCTCTTGGTGGGGGTTCTTGTCTCTTGGTGGGGGTTCCTGTCTCTTAGTTGGGGTTCCTGTCTCTTGGTGGGGGTTCCTGTCTCTTGGTGGGGGTTCCTGTCTCTTGGTGGGGGTTCCTGTCTCTTAGTTGGGGTTCCTGTCTCTTGGTGGGGGTTCCTGTCTCTTGGTGGGGGTTCTTGTCTCTTGGTGGGGGTTCCTGTCTCTTAGTTGGGGTTCCTGTCTCTTGGTGGGGGTTCCTGTCTCTTGGTTGGGGTTCCTGTCTCTTGGTGGGGGTTCCTGTCTCTTGGTTGGGGTTCCTGTCTCTTGGTGGGGGTTCCTGTCTCTTAGTTGGGGTTCCTGTCTCTTGGTGGGGGTTCCTGTCTCTTGGTGGGGGTTCCTGTCTCTTGGTGTCCACTGCAAGCACGAAACACTGTTTAAAATGTGTCACTAAGATAGAAGAAAAACAACTTTACTGTTTAGTTAGTTCGAGCAAAGCTAGACTAATACGAGCTTTGTCGTGTATTGTTAAGAGTTCATTAATCAAAAATGAATACTTATGCAATTCTATCAATAGAGTCAGTTAAGAGTCGAATAAATATAGTTAAGGTTGTTTTAATAATTAACTTGAAAAGCAGATCAAAGATGGTTTTGAGCAATCAGTGAGCACTTATTTCCACCGCATGTAGGCGAGGAATCGCAAGAACCAAACATGATGGGATTAAAATACAAGCTATGATAGCTTAATTTTAAATAGTAAAAGACTAAAATAATTATTAGTATGGAAAAAATTATATTCAATGATGTAATCCCATTAGCTAAATTTGTATAATTTTTTATTACTGTAACGTTTTTGGCAAGCTTTTCTTAATGAAATGTTTCATACTGCAACGCACATCAATGATACTACTGATAATGATACTACTGATCACTACACAAGTAGCAAAGAACGTATAAAATCATAAAATATATATAAAGTGATGGAAGCGCTAAATCAGTGATGGAACCACTAAATCAGTGATGGAAGCGCTAAATCAGTGATGGAAGCGCTGAATCAGTGATGGAAGCGCTGAATCAGTGATGGAAGCGCTAAATCAGTGATGGAAGCGCTAAATCAGTGATGGAAGCGCTAAATCAGTGATGGAACCACTAAATCAGTGATGGAAGCGCTAAATCAGTGATGGAAGCGCTAAATCAGTGATGGAAGTGCTAAATCAGTGATGGAAGCGCTAAATCAGTGATGGAAGCGCTGAATCAGTGATGGAAGCGCTGAATCAGTGATGGAAGCGCTAAATCATTAATTAGAAATCTCTTAGTAAATCTTAGCAGCTTGAATTTCAAGCCTTATTAAACAAAAGTTTCCTAATTCCTGTTATTAAATTATGTATAATTCTCTTGCCCTGGGGCCTGAATTCATCGGAAACCAGTCCGGTTTTTCAATCAGACTCCTTCCTCGGCTTCATCTCGCTGTTTCCCATCGCCGGCAGCGATCAGAGCCGAGGCCGCACCGGCATCGCCCGAAGCCCGACTGCCTTCCCGACGCTTCGGCCGGTGCTGCTTGCCGTCGTAGTCTTCGGGCACGTTCCACACAGGATTGTCCAGGAAGAAGTCGGCGGTGGGCACGTTGTCAAGGAATGGAAGGCGGAGTACGAAGCCTGGTTGAGGAAGATAGGGTACAAGTTGTTTTTTAGTTAGTTAGTTAGTTAGTTAGTGAGTTAGTGAGTTAGTTAGTTAGTTAGTTAATTAGTAAGTTAGTTAGTTAGTTAGTTAGTTAGTCAGTTAGTTAGTAAGTTAGTTAGTTAGTTAGTTAGTTAGTTAGTCAGTTAGTTAGTAAGTTAGTTAGTTAGTTAGTTAGTCAGTTAGTTAGTAAGTAAGTTAGTTAGTGACACACGGATAAAGTGACACACGGATAGAGTGGCACACGGATAGAGTGACACACGGATAGAGTGACACACGGATTAGAGTGGCACATGGATAGAGTAACACACGGATAGAGTGACACACGGATAGAGTGACACACGGATAGAGTGACACACGGATAGAGTGACACACGGATAGAGTGACACACGGATAGAGTGGCACACGGATAGAGTGACACACGCCCCGGCTGCTCACCTGTGAGCAGGCCGCCCATGATGGCGCAGAGCAGGGTCATGCTGGCGGCGGCGGCCTGATAGGCGGCCTGCATGCCGGCCGTTCTTCCTTCGCCCTCGGCAATCGCCTGTTCGCCGTCTTTCAGAGTAAAAGTGAAACTGCCGTTGGCCATCTTCGGCGCCCGGGCCGGAAAGATCTGGTAGAGACTGGGCGGGGGGGGGGCAGTTTGCAGGGAGAAAAATCTGTCGATCGAAGTGCCAAAAGACCCAGGGGCTCATACATTCGACAAATCAGTGATGAATGATGAAATTGATTCGTCAGTGGCGTCACATCGATTGGTTGATGGCGCCACACTGATTAGTCGGTGGCGCCAAATGAATGGTCGGTGGCGCCAAATCGATTTGTCGGTGGCGCCAAATGGATTTGTCAGTGGCGCCAAATGGATGGTCGGTGGCACCAAATAGATGGTCGGTGGCGCCAAATGGATTTGTCGGTGGCGCCAGATTTATTGGTCGGTGGCGCCACACTCATTGTCGGATCAGTGGCGCTAAACTAACCATGGTGGCGCCACACGGAGGTTTCATTGGCGCCAAATTGAGCCACGTCAGTCACAATAAACGTGTATTAAGTGTCAATGCTGTCAAAGGTTCCTTTACAACGAGGTATTTTGACAATTTACTTAGCGACGTCAGCTCCAAGACATCTGTGATTTGAGAGCAAACAGCCAGCCCCGACTCACCCATATCCGTATTCATCAAACGAGGCCAGACCCGAGTAAAGAATTCCGAAGAGAGCGGCCAGGATTCCTGGCATTCCATGCAGATTGTTCACCCCGCAGGTGTCGAGGAAGTTGTTGGCGCGAAGCCGCTTCTGTTGCGTACGGGTTATTGGGGTTTTGGAAAATGTTAGTTTAAACAGTTCATCTATTTGTTTATTTTTTTAGTCAGCTAATCAATCAATCAACTAATTAATAAATAAATAAATCAATCAACGAACTAATCAATCAATAAATCAATAAATCAATCAATCAATCAATCAACGAAATAATCAATCAATCAAATAATCAATTAACCAATTAATAAATCAATCAACCAATCAACTAATCAATTCATCAATCAACCAATCAATCAACCAATCAATCAACCAATCAATCAACCAATCAATCAACTAATCAATCAATCAACCAATCAATAAATCAATCAAGTAATCAATTAACCAATGGATCAATTAAATCAATCAATCAATCAATCAACTAATCAATCCATCAATCAATCAATAAATCAACCAATCAACCAATCAATCAGCCAATCAGCCAATCAGCCAATCAGCCAATCAGTCAATTTTCAGTTTGCCGCTCACAGCCAGGAAGGCGTATCCGAACACGCTGAGCACCCCCGCCAAGGAGCCGATGATCACTGCACCGTACGGTTTAATCATCATGTCGGACACCGTTCCTACGGCCACTCCGCCAGCCAGGGTGGCATTCTGAATGTGCACCATCTCCAGTTTGCCCTTCTCAAATAGCGAGGAGACGGCGAATGCCACCAGAGTGCAGGCGGCCAGAGACAGGTAAGTGTTGATCACCGCCCTGTGCTTGTCGTCACCAACAGCCAGGCCGGCGTTGAAGCTGGGCCAGTACAGCCACAGGAAGATGGTGCCTACGGTGAAATAGGGGGATGATTTGTTTGTTTGATTCGTGACACTTATTTGTCACACCCATGAACTCATGAACTCACTCATGAACTCACTCATGAACTCACTCATGAACTCACTCATGAACTCACTCATGAACTCACTCATGAACTCACTCATGAACTCACTCATGAACTCACTCATGAACTCACTCATGAACTCACTCATGAACTCACTCATGAACTCACTCATGAACTCACTCATGAACTCACTCATGAACTCACTCATGAACTCACTCATGAACTCACTCATGAACTCACTCATGAACTCACTCATGAACTCACTCATGAACTCACTCATGAACTCACTCATGAACTCACTCATGAACTCACTCATGAACTCACTCATGAACTCACTCATGAACTCACTCATGAACTCACTCATGAACTCACTCATGAACTCACTCATGAACTCACTCATGAACTCACTCATGAACTCACTCATGAACTCACTCATGAACTCACTCATGAACTCACTCATGAACTCACTCATGAACTCACTCATGAACTCACTCATGAGCACAACCATGGTCTCGACTATGACCTTACTCATAGACAGTATCATGACCCCAATCAATTTATAATCGTAAACTTGTGAGCTGATAGCAAACTTCTCTACTAAAGTTTAAATGAGAGATTAGAGCTCGCAATGAATTTCTGAGTTCTTAGTATTTGTTGGCAAAATTTAACCGCCAAGTCGAAAGCTCTCTTGCGAGCATTAGCCTTATTTTCGCTTCACATCCATTTCTCGCTTTTACGGGTGATCTCTTCCAAAGAGGTCGGCTAACTTCGGCCCGCGAAGCCTCTCTATCCGGCCATCTGGTCCGTTGAAACTTCACAATAGCTCGTAGCAATCCGGGTTTGTGTCTCTTCACAAACCCCTCTCTTGTTTCTCCACTCTCTTATTTCTCCTCCCCTGTCTCATCTCTTCTCTCCTCCCCTCTCTCATCTTTTCTCTCTTCTCCCGTCTCCTCTCTCCTCTCTTCTCTCTCCTCCCCTCTCTCATCTCTTCTCTCATCTCTTCTTTCTTCTCCCTTCTTTCATCTCTTATCTCATCTCTCATCTCCCCCTCTGTTTCCTTTCTCCTCCTTATCCCTTCTCTCCTTTCTCTCTTATCTGGCCCCAGCCATGGCTGGATGGGTGCTTTACTTGGCAATTGAGGTAAAACCCTTGCTAGCCTGTCTTATACTTGAGAGCTGTGAAAGTCACCGACTCATAAATTTCAAATATTATCGTCTAATCTAATCTACTCGTATAAAACCGAATTCTCGCTCGCCTAACGCAGCTCACCAATCATGGCGAACATATCATTGTGATAGCGAGAGCCGTCGTTACAGTTATCGCCATCGGCCTTCTTGGCCATCGTTCGGGAAGCTGCGATGCCAAAATAGGCGCCGAAAATGTGCACAAACATGCTGCCGCCCATGTCCACGGCCTGCGGAATGTAAATTATGTGTCAGAGCTACAGAAATGCATTTTGGTTGGATCCCAGGACTGCAGGAATGTTTTTCAAGACTGCAGGGAGGTGTGTCAGGTTGCAAAGATGTGTGTCAGGGCTGGAAGGATGTGTGTCAGGACTGAAATGATGTGTGTCAGAACTGAAGGGATGTGTGTCAGGACTGAAAGGATGTGTGTCAGGATTGAAAGGATGTGTCAGGACTGAAATGATGTGTGTCAGGACTGAAGGGATGTGTGTCAGGACTGAAAGGATGTGTGTCAGGATTGAAAGGATGTGTCAGGACTGAAATGATGTGTGTCAGGACTGAAGGGATGTGTGTCAGGACTGAAAGGATGTGTGTCAGGACTGAAAGGATGTGTGTCAGGATTGAAAGGATGTGTGTCAGGACTAAAAGGATGTGTGTCAGGACTGAAAGGATGTGTGTCAGGATTGAAAGGATGTGTGTCAGGACTAAAAGGATGTGTGTCAGGACTGAAAGGATGTGTGTCAGGACTGAAAGAATGTGTGTGTCAGGACTAAAAGGATGTGTGTCAGCCTGGATGAATGTATGTCAAGATTAAAAAGATGTGTGTCAGAACTAAAAGGATGTGTGTCAGGACTGAATGGATGTGTGTCAGGACTGAAAGGATGTGTGTCAGGACTGAAAGGATGTGTCAGGGCTGAAAGCATGGAAATCGTTGAATCAAAGTTCCAAATCGAAATTACGCTGCCATTTTCAAACCCTAGCAGCATTTCATCGGAATGGCAACTAAGTCTGGCGGCACTCACCCTGAACTTGTTCAATCCGACGTACTCGTTAGCAACAAAGATTGGTATTTCAATCATAGCGAGAGCGAGACACTGCAGAGCAGAGATTCTGCCTAGCAGAGCTCCGAATGAGATGAGCACAGTGGCGCAGGCGAAGTCAGCTGACAGCATGCTGAAAGTATAATTTATTAAAGCTATGCTACAGTACTTTTCAAAAAGTACAATTTAAAAAAATATTTTCGAACGTTGAGACATATCAACTACAGTAAAATATATCTCATCACTGCTGGTTTCATAAAAATCATCCAAAAATGTTTATGGGGCCCGTTTTGGGTTGCGCCATTTCATCTAGGAGGGGCTTTTGCACCAAGGGCTTTAACACCAGGGGCTTTAACACCAGGGGCTTTAGCACCAGGGGCTTTAGCACCAGGGCCTTAAGCACCAGGGGCGCCGGCACCCAGGGGCGCCAGCACCAGGGGCGCAAGCGCCAGGGGCGCCAGCACCAGGGGCGCCAGCGCCAGGGGCGCCACCACCAGGGGCGCCAGCGCCAGGGGCACCAGCAAAACCTCATCGTAACCGTAACTTACGACTGCACTTCAATGTAAAACTTTCCATGCTTCAAATGGAAAAACCCATTGATGATCATGCTCCATTGGATGACCAGAGCTGCAATCATCATGTTCAGGCCAACGCTGCTGAATCCGTACCACTTCAGGAAGGTCATGAGGAAGCCGAAACCGATGAACATCATGCCGTGGACGTCCTGAAACACTGTGGTGAACATTTTTCTGTGTGTGAATTTCATAGAATGATTGCGTTGAAAAGCAAAAGTTTTTTAATTCAGATGTTAAGATGCCAAGGCTCCACAATGGGGAGTTGCTGAGATGCCATGGCTCATAGGGAGGCTTTGTTGATTTTTCTATGATTATTTATTTTGTTATAAGGTACGTAGTTTCATCTTAATGCTACTTAAAGTAGCACCGAACTGCAGCTACCTTGCAGCAAAAAGTCTATTTTTACGAGCATTGTTCCTTATTATCGCTATACTATGTGGTTTACTATGGAACCTGTATTTCAAGGTTAACCTAAGACTAGACACTTTAATCCAATTCAATGCATCCACTCGACTCACTGGGATAATTTTGCACAATGGAATTGACCGCATTGATCTCCGATTTCTTCAATTGGCCTGTGGCGTTGCCCCAGACTGCCGCATCAGCCTCGTCATGGTATTTGCCGAAGACGCCAAATAACACGATGAATACCGCCTCCAGCAGCAGCGCGACCATGCCGAACTTTTTGTGGGCCAGGGTGTCCGCCATCTGCGGTGATAGATAGATAGATAGATAGATAGATAGATAGATAGATAGATAGATAGATAGATAGATAGATAGATAGATAGATAGATAGATAGATAGATAGATAGATGGATAGAGATATAAATCAATAAATAACACAATGCCTGACTTTATTTCCTACCTTGATAGCAAATGAATTTCAAACTGAGCAGTGATGAAGCTATTAAAGCAGGCTGTCCCAATGTAGTGTTTCGGGCTCATATACTCATTCCACAGCTGCTCTCATGGCTGGAAATCGTGCACAGTGCAGTCTCGGGCACTCTATTCGGCTCAAATAGAAGAGAAGGCAGAGAATGCACAAGCAAAGCAATTCAACGAAAAGACCCCACTGTGCTGTGCTATGCTATGGGCCCTGATATTCCTCCATTGTTCTCACACCCAGCCGATGCTGGAGTACAATTGAGCCAGTCCAGAGATGAAAAAGCCCTCGCAGAGAGAGGTCTGAGAACCAATTAGAATCAAGTTTTGCGTGTACAGATTTTCAGCTGAGAACAGAGCTCAGAGTTACATTTAGACAATCTTGCAGCTTCGAAGTCACTCTTTGCTAACTCCATTTTCCGTTGACTTTGCGTACCGCAGTTTCGGGGCTCAGTGTGTCAACTCGGACCGAAAGCTGAAGTTGAGAGACACACCCTCTGGCTAAAAAATGACGCAGAGAGAGTTGGGTGCTATTGCACTTTTGTATTTTGCTCACTTGGTCACCCTACTGGTCACAGAGCACCTGGGCTTGCTATTAATTTGCAACCAGTAAAACAAACTGACTTATCTTTACCTGAGACACGAAAGCTCGAAGCCGTATGCATAGAAGATCTAAGGGTATTGCGTCTGAAGAAGTCTAATGGCATCCCCATTAAAACCGTATATAAAGCCAAATTGCAGGTGTGACAATTAGAGACTTAATGAAGCCAACAGCTAATGGCGTCATGCATCTTTTTATCTAGCTCTGTACTTTGAAATATTTTAAATAATTAATACAAAAAGTACATACATGAAGCTAGTGAATAGAAATATGCGATGTTTGTCTTTGAGATGAATTTTGCCAGAATTTTCAATAAATCTCCATCTTCTTGACTTACCATGTTCATGGGGTGTATTTCAAATACACACATTTTCATTTGTCTGGATCTCGAAGAATATTCAACAAATTGCCATAAAAATCCAGAACACGGGCGAAAATTTTCCGCTTTTTTCGATGGAACAACTTCGAGAATCACGAAAAATCGGCATTGTCAAGATATTCAACGATTCTCCTCGGAGTGTCTGGTGGCAAAAGCCACCAACATTGGCAATTTTTTTCTGCTCACAAAATCTCATCATGAAACCACGTCGTCTCAGCAAACTATGCAAATCAGTCGCAGGGACTTTTTCTCTCAGCATCCCAGGCACCAGGGTCCCCTTCATCTCCGTCTGGAGCATCGGTGGCGACCGTCGGGACCTTCAAAAAAGCACCCGATCGGCATCTCAGAGACGGCTGCGTTCCCAAAACTGAAATGGAATAATCCTCTTCTGCATGCTGCATTCCGTCAATAGACATAATCAGTGAATGAAATGGACGATGGCAACCCTCTAGGCTGACCTGTAGACATACAGGCGACCTTCGGGACCTTCAACGGAGTGCCACAACGCGGCCCTGACGAGCTGGCACCCCCAACATCGTGATTTTTCTATCAAGGAACCATGAAACAAGGCATGTCTGCATATTATACAATGCTTTTGCACCATGTTAAATTGGAGAGTTAGATTTAACTGGCTACTGAAAAAAATAACATATTTAATTGGTCAAATATGATATTACAGTATGTCAAAAATGATATTACAGCATGTCAAAAATGACATTACAGTATGTCAAAAATGATATTACAGTATGTCAAAAATGATATTACAGCATGTCAAAAATGACATTACAGTATGTCAAAAATGATATTACAGCAAACTCAGAGCAGAAGGATCTGAACGGGCAGTAGGACACACAAGTGAGCTCCTCAGAAAACTGGAATTCGCTCCTGTGTGGAGCCATGGTTTGAGTTGAATTCTTGAAATCGACTGGCAGGCCACCACGAGTGCGCATCACTGTTCCAAGAAACGTGAATCCCGTTTCTCGGTACAAGTGATTGGCCAGCGCAGGACTCGAGAAAAATCTGTCACATGTGATGTACCAGTGTGGATCAGCCAATCGGCAAACAAATTGCTCACGACTCCACACCTCTGAGCCCTTGGCCAGCCGAGCATCGGATTCCTGTGATGCAAAAGTAGTGGACAGCAGTGTTCATTTGCCAGTGCAGATTTCCGCATTAAACACGTAGCGGATGTCCATGTCATCCTGAATCTCTGGATTCCCAGCCGATATCAGCAGGAACAGCTTGGCACCATTGCGACCGTTGGGGGCCAAGCCCGGAGCCCGTGGCAGTTTTCGAGAACTGCACAGCGGTGTTAAACTTCCTCAGGAAGGCCGGGTGCCATCTGACGCCCGGTGTCATGGGCCCTGGCCCGAGCGCGCCCGAATGGAAGAAGAAGAAGACCGGACTTCTCCTTCAGAAAGGCCGTGAAGTCACAGTTCACACCCGGAAGGTACGGCCCGGAAAGGACAGGATGGCGCAGCTGACTGACAAAGGTGTCCCACAGGCGTCGGATGCCGTAGAGCTTGTCCGCTGCGGCAGCCCGCTGACGATGTTTAGCAGTTTCGAGTTTAACATGGTGCAAAAGCATTGTATAATATGCAGACATGCCTTTTTTGGTTCCTTGATAGAAAAATCACGATGTCGGGGTTGTCAGCTCGTCAGGGCCGCGTGGTGGCACTCCGTTGAAGGTCCCGAAGGTCGCCTGTATGTCTAAAGGTCAGCCTAGAGGGTTGCCATCGTCCATTTCATTCACCGATTAAGTCTACTTGACGGAATTCTGCATGCAGAAGAGGATTCTTCCATTTCAATTTTGGGAACGCAGCCGTCTCTGAGATGCCGATCAGGTGCTTTTTTTGAAGGTCCCGACGGTCGCCGCCGATGCTCCAGACGGAGATGAAGGGGACCCTGTTGCCTGGGATGCTGAGAGCAAAAGTCCCTGCGACTGATATGCAGGGTTTGCTGAGACGACGTGGTTTCATGATGAGATTTCGTGAGCAGAAAAAAATTGCCAATGTTGGTGGCTTTTGCCACCAGACACCCCGAGGAGAATCGTTGAATATCTCGACGATGCTGACGTCGGATGACTATGAAAGTTAGTTCGTCGGAAAGGGCGGAAAATTTTGACCCATATGGTGTGGACTTTTACGAAAATCGGTAATTCGGTTAGCGAACTACATGTATGGTGAAATGGGTTGTGTGTATTTTTAATACACCCCGTGGTCTTTCCCCATGGGGAAAAATAGTCTGGTCATTCTACTGTTAAGGGCAGGGGTCGGCAATCTTTACCTCAAGGGCCAGGTAGAGAACCTAGCGCATGACTGCGGGCCGGAGGAAGGGAGAGAGGAGATGAGATAAAATAGAAGAGAGAGGAGAGGAGAGAGGAGGAAAGGAAGAGGAGAAGGGAGAGGAAATAAGAGATCAGAGGAGAGAGGACAGGAGGATAGGAGAGATAGGAAGAGAGGGAAGAGAAGAGAGCTGAGAAGAGACAAACCTTCAGCAGGCCGGATTGCTATTGTGAAGTTTCAAAGGACCCGAGGGCCGGATAGAGAGACCCCTGTGACTTAAGGGATCCTTTGGTCTCGCAGTCCTCATTGCTTCGCAGGCCATTTTATAGTTTGCTAATCTAAACTGTGACAGGGTTCGTGCGCCTTAATTCTGGGTTGGAAATTTCTAATACATACTTTTTAGTTGATTAGTAACATCTGAAGCCGTAGTAAAAGGCTACAATGTGATGGAGAGAGCTAAGGCGCACGTACAATTCTGCGTCATTATACAGTCTACGTAAGTAGCTGCGTGTGTTGCGTCAGCGGAATGATCGCTGTGAATTGTCTCCTTGCATTTTCTATACGGTCGGACTTAAGTCCTCCTAAAAGTCAACAATCCAAGCAAGGACAACCAGCAGGTAAATTAAAGCCTCTAGTTATCCAAACTCGTATTCAAGTATGAAATAAATAACACTAAAAGTCCATTGTTTTTAATGCTTTTCCAATCAACGAGATCTTGCACCGAGCTGGGGTTAAATATATAGTTTGAGATGTGCGCTTTTGCCTATTTGGGCTGCTAAAGAGGGGAAAAATGACTTGAATTTTGATTTCTGGGTACGCGATAAAATTTGCATTGGTTGTTCAGTTTTTTGCGGGAGCTAGCTCGTACGAGAGTATAGGGCTTGAGGAATTAAAAGTTCCAGGTGTCAATTGTCCATGATAATCATTGTTAATAGTTCTCAATCGTCGGATCCGTTGCGAGAGAACAGCCGATTAGCGCAGGTGCGACTGCACTTGGCGCCGCTGCCGTAGCGTCCCTGACGGCGCCCGTAGTGGCGGCGCAAGACAGCCAGCAGCTGGTCGGCCTGCCTGCCGCAGCTCTCCGGATCGTCCTGGCGCATGCACTGCCTGGCCGCCATCCTGACGTAGACGCGATCGCAGACGCGGCTGTCCCGCTGCCCGACAGCGGCGGTGCAGCCCTGGCACAGCTCGTAGCCATCGCACAGGGCGGCGGCCTCGCCGTCCAGCTTCAGCCCATAGCGTCGACGAATCGCTGAGCAGCCGCCGCCGAGACTGGCGGCTTCAGGACCGCAGGCCACCATCGCGCCGCCGAGGTCTTTGCTGTTGTCATTGTCGTCGGGCCGCTCGTCGTCCAGGATCATGTTGCGTCGGACCCGGCCGGCCATGACTTTCAGCCGGCCGTTGGCCGCTCGAAGGCGGCGCAGCTGGCGAGCCTGATGCTGCAGCTCGCACTTCGCCATCTCGTCCGCCTTGCGTAGCGCGGTGAGCGCGGTGATCAAGCGGTTGCTGTCGTCCGAGGCGGAGGATGCTTCGTTAGAAACTACCAAGAGGCTGAAACTAGCGGCCCCTAGAAGCAGAAATAGAAACGATGGCCGGGCAATCATCGCGCTTTCAGCCTAGAGGACGGCTCAACTATTCAGATAGGAAAAGGTTTGAGTACTTCCAGTTGAATTGCTCGTCGAGAATTAAAAGATTAGGCCGTTGTGAATACTAGCTTCCTATTTATAGACAATCGAAGTGAAAAGTGATGGCCAATCGGAATCAAGACAATTGGCTAAGAAGAGATTTCGCAGCGGATTGGCTGATTTGAAGGCCCGCAAATTGGTTTGAGGCGGAAAAGACGAATCGAATTTGTTTATTATGGCCACGTGTTTTAGGTCTAGGAGACCGTGAGGATTAGCTTCTAGCTCAGGGGTCGGCAAACTCTGGAGTCGTGACATGCAGCCGGCGAAGCCTCCGACCTATCTGGCCCTGTCGTTTGAAATTTCAAAATAGCAATCCAGTCCGGTCAAGGTTTCTTCTTAGCTTTTTTTCTTTTTCTCCTCTCCTCTCTCATTTCATAGCTTTTAGAGAGAACCTAAAATATTCGAAATTATGGCACATACTTCGCTGAAATATCTGCGTTACCACGTCAGTGCTTTTGGGTTTGAGGACTCTTTCCTTTCTCCGCCTCTCGCCCTCCTCTCGCCCTCCTCTCGCCCTCCTCTCGCCCTCCTCTCGCCCTCCTCTCGCCTCTCCTCTCGCATCTCCTCTCTCTTCTCTATTCTCTTTTTCGTCCTTCAAATTAAAAAAACAGTTTTCCAACCTTGGTCTAGCTTGATGCCTACTTTAAAGTCCGATGTCCGCTCTAGGGGCAATTGATTACGACATGGAGCCTGTGGGGGATTCAATTTAGACTTACTAAGAAAAAAGGCGAATGAAGATATGAATCGTAGAATCTCTCACAACACGAGAAAATTTCACCAAAAAATGGCAGCGCACCGAGAGTGGTGGAAGAGGACGCGACGTCACTGAAGAAGACAAACAAGCCAGAAACTGGTCTCGATCTGTCTGCGCGAGGGTTGGTAAAACGCTACATCTAGTGTCACCATGCAGGCTCTATTGTATGCTCGTAAAAAAGAAACAGAAATCTATTGTGAAAAGTGACAATGTTTAAGACTTTAGTTGTATACAAAGATACCGACAGGCAAGGCATGGCTTATTAGTTCCTTAGTTCTCAACAGCAATCAGATAGCCTGGAAAGAGTCCTGATACGACCGAACAGCCTCCAACATCACCGAGCAGCCTCCAACATCCCCGAGCAGCCTCCAACATCCCGAGCAGCCTCCAACATCCCCGAGCAGCCTCCAACATCACCGAATAGCCTCCAACATCACCGAGCAGCCTCCAACAGCACCGATCAGCCCCAATATCACCGAGCAGCCTCCAACATCACCGATCAGCCTCCAACAGCACCCATCAGCCTCCAACATTACCGATCAGCCTCCAACAGCACGCACCCATCAGCCTCCAACAGCACCATCAGCTTCCAACAGCCTCCAGAAGGGTTTAAAAGCAGCAAGAAGCGAATGGCTTAAGCTGAAACTTATCTATAATTGGAGGCTGCTGTAAAACATCCAACAGTCTCGAACAACATGGAAAGTCTTCAACAGTTTTTAGTTTCTGGCACCCTAAAATTTTAAAAGTCTCCCTTTACCGTCGCGAGCAATTTGGCCAAATTTTGAATCTTATATTTAAAGGTTTCACGAACTTTCACGCGACTAAACAAGACGCATCCGTTGATAAATTGGAAGAGCCGTCTGTATAGACAAAGCAAAAATTCTTCGTCAAATTCAATAAAATATTTTTGTTTATATCGTCAACGCAGAATTGTGCATAAGAAGCATAAATCTATAGATTCCATCACGCGGATTTTTCAGAGCCTCAAATCCTATGAAACACATCCTACGCGCTTATAGCCGTCGATTTTAATCCCTTGACGTAGGTGCCTAAGCCGATTACGAATCTTTCTGTAAACAATTTCTCGTCAACGGATAAGACAAAGACGTCCAAAAATTTCTGAGAAAATTACTGGGGCTCAGCTGTCGCCGGCCCTGATTCGAGTCCCATAATTGGAGATGAAATCGGCTTTGAAGGCATTCTAAAAATTACAAAATAACGGAATGGAAGATTAAAATGATAGCAGAAGGTTCGCCAAAGAGTAACGTGAAGCTGGATTCTGCATGATTTCAAAATTTATTTTTATTTTTATCGAAATCGCGAAATCCACCAAAGAGATGGTTGCGCTATAAAGCAATTAAAGCAATTTGTTGTTTGCCTCGGAAATCGTCGTCCCCAGGTGTATTTCGCCTTTTCTCTCCGCAGGCCTTGCTTTTGACTTCAAAGCAAACAAGAAAATAAAAAAGACAAATTTTTATCATGCGCGTTTCTTTCTCGCGTTTAGACTGCAGCCTTCGCAGGCCAGGATGAGGAGCTCAAAGAAGGAGATTAAGCTAGGCTACCTGGCAGACCCGGGCAAATTTCCCACCGGACCACTTGCACTCGCCCAGGCAGCACTCGCCGTCGCTCGAGCAGCGATCGTTCTCGAACAGGCAGGACACGCAGGTGCCGCCCTTGAACGGGTTGCTGTTGAAACGGCAGTAGCCGGTGCAGCAACGGGCCCACGGCATCTTGTAGCACTCCTGGCCGATGCTACGACATCCGGCGTCAACTGGAAATCCGGCAAAAAAACAAGCACAGCGGGTTCAACTTGCGGGAAAAGTTTGATACCATCAGATTGATTTGGGTCCGTGCATTTCTGGTATTAGCGTAGTGCCCATGTACTTACTGTCGAAACTGGAACAATTCTAGAACGCTAAAAAGCTAGCCATGGCAAAAGCACCAATTGGCAAAAGCAACAAAGCATCAGCATGAGTGCACGAAGCGTTCTAGAATCACGTCGCGTTCATAGAGCATGCAGAACTGTCAATCCTGCACGCAGAGTCAAACCAGAATGTTTGTTTACTCGTTCGATTTTGCATGTCCATGAGTTCTAAATATCGTACCATCAAAGTCTAACGGCTTAATTTTAAACGTATAAAAGAGAAGAAACGTAGTCCAGGCCCTGCTTGGACTCAACCGCAGGGAAATCAGGGCGGTTACCATGGCCCTCTCGGGTCATGGCTGTTTTGCCAGACATCTCTACCTCCCGGAAAAAAATCCGTAGTGAGGGATACCCTTTCTGCCTCTCCGGTGTCGAGAATGCGGAGCACTTCATCTGTGAATGCCCCGCATTTACTCAGGACAGGCTCACCTACCTCGGCCCAAACCCGAACCTCTCCGACGTTTTCAGGCCCGAGAATCTCTGCCAGCTCGTCCGCTACCTAAGGGCTACCGGGCGAGCGACAATCCACCTCCTGGACTCTCCAGAGGGGGACCGCCCTGCGGACACCGGCGCCACCGGAACTCCCTGCGCGACACCGCAGCACTAGCTGCCCGTGGTCGCCAGGGGTTAGCGAAATGGGCGGCAACGCCTCCTCGCTGCATCCGGATGCACGGAGCCCCTGCAGCTGAGTCAAGTAAGTCAACACTTCCACTGGCGAAAACTTACCGCTAGAGAAGCAAGCAACTGTTGCCACAGCAATGCACAGCAGAATCTTCATCATGATTGCCAGTTTGAAGTGGAATATTTTTCTCTGTTAAACAAATTGACTATTTTTGTCGAAGTTTGTTTGCTTAGGGCTAGCTGGAAGTGAGCAGATCGCATGCCTCATATAGGGGCTTGAGCTATTAGTTAGGTCCGGAAGTCGATAGGATTCGAAAATTAACTTCCGGTAATTCCGCTTTCAGTTGAACGTAGCTGAGGGAATTTTTTTTTCTCGTACAGGATAGTTTCAGTCGTTCATGACTGGGCAATTAAGTTGGTGTTTTGATAGCCAAAGCTGCAGAATACAAAAAAATCGTGAAAGTTGGCTGATCGCAAAACGCTTAGAATGAAACGAATCACACTGCGAGTCACGCTGGGGAAACTCTCAAAGTTTTACATGCCCCTTCCGTATATTTATCGATCACAAGTCTGTCACAGGCCGATGCTTGCATTGCAGTTTTTCGACTGGTGGTCCAAGCTTAGAGATATTGGGACCGCTTCGTATAAGGGGTACCAGCGCCATCGGTCCCAAGGCTACTGCAAGGGAGTGACAGAGCTGCTGCAAGAGGGAGTGACAAAGCTACTGCAAGAGGGAGTGACAAAGCTACTGCAAGAGGGAGTGACAAATCTACTGCAAGAGGGAGTGACAAAGCTACTGCAAGAGGGAGTGACAAAGCTACTGCAAGAGGGAGTGACAAAGCTACTGCAAGAGGGAGTGACAAATCTACTGCAAGAGGGAGTGACAAAGCTACTGCAAGAGGGAGTGACAAAGCTACTGCAAGAGGGAGTGACAAAGCTACTGCAAGAGGGAGTGACAAAGCTACTGCAAGAGGGAGTGACAAAGCTACTGCAAGAGGGAGTGACAAAGCTGCTGCAAGAGGGAGTGACAGAGCTGCTGCAAGAGGGAGTGACAAAGCTACTGCAAGAGGGAGTGCAAAGCTACTGCAAGAGGGAGTGACAAAGCTACTGCAAGAGGGAGTGACAAAGCTGCTGCAAGAGGGAGTGACAGAGCTGCTGCAAGAGGGAGTGACAAAGCTACTGCAAGAGGGAGTGACAAAGCTACTGCAAGAGGGAGTGACAAAGCTACTGCAAGAGGGAGTGACAAATCTACTGCAAGAGGGAGTGACAAAGCTACTGCAAGAGGGAGTGACAAAGCTACTGCAAGAGGGAGTGACAAAGCTACTGCAAGAGGGAGTGACAAAGCTACTGCAAGAGGGAGTGACAAAGCTACTGCAAGAGGGAGTGACAAAGCTACTGCAAGAGGGAGTGACAAAGCTACTGCAAGAGGGAGTAACAAAGCTACTGCAAGAGGGAGTGACAAAGAGAGGGAGTGACAAAGCTACTGCAAGAGGGAGTGACAAAGCTACTGCAAGAGGGAGTGACAAAGCTACTGCAAGAGGGAGTGACAAAGCTACTGCAAGAGGGAGTGACAAAGCTACTGCAAGAGGGAGTGACAAAGCTACTGCAAGAGGGAGTAACAAAGCTACTGCAAGAGGGAGTGACAAAGAGAGGGAGTGACAAAGCTACTGCAAGAGGGAGTGACAAAGCTACTGCAAGAGGGAGTGACAAAGCTGCTGCAAGAGGGAGTGACAAAGCTACTGCAAGAGGGAGTGACAAAGCTACTGCAAGAGGGAGTGACAAAGCTACTGCAAGAGGGAGTGACAAAGCTACTGCAAGAGGGAGTGACAAAGCTACTGCAAGAGGGAGTGACAAAGCTACTGCAAGAGGGAGTAACAAAGCTACTGCAAGGGGTCGCCGGTTTGTAAGTCTTGGTGGCCCTCTTAGATGTGAATTACAGGCCTAATGAATGAGTGAATCGCAAAGTTTAGCTAGGGTGTAGGAGTTAGCTACATAAGAAAACTGTTATTATAGTTCAATAATATGTGCATGAATCGCTACCCACAAAAAAATTAATAATGTTTTGCTAGGAATCGATTTTGATTTCGACGTCGCATATAAAAAGGAGGCTGGAATCGTTATGTTTACTTTTTTAACGAAATGTTTCATGATCGATATCTTAAAAGCGGAGCGTTAATTTCATAGATTAATTTCAGCGTCAAATCGGAGGCTAATGCTCACGGATAAAGCCTGTTATTTACAAGGAGGCTACTTCGGTGTTCAATGCATAAAATTGGAAATTCGTAAGACCTGCAAACTGCATAAATACTTCATAACTCTATGGAGAAGTTGAGTCTACAAAAACTTTAGCGGAACTGAAAAAACTGTCTCATTTACGTAACAAATCTGCAAACAAAATAATGTAATAAAATTTCTTCAACTGCACAGAGGCAAAATGGTATCGGAACGCGACACAGTGAATGCATGAATTGAATTTGGGTGAAAAGAAATTTTCAGTGGAAGCAGAGAACAAAGTCAGATGGAACGAGCATCTTAAAATATGAGCAGTTATTTTGCTTCTGTCTGTATTTTGCTACATTTTTTTCGTTTAATCCTTGATTATTTAGAGTAGTGCTCGTTTTAAATAATGCCTCGTTTCATCAATTATTGATGATATGGAGTAGAAAAATATAACAAAGCTCAAATTAGTTTCTCAAAATGTGGCGACTTAAAACAAAAAATAAGAAAATCTCTCTATAGTTTTTGTCACTCGTGGATTTGTTTTGCTTCAATCCGTTTAAGACACCGGCGTTGGAACTCGGGAACTGTTCGGTGAAATTCCGGTGCGCTGCAGCTCCCCGGGAGAATTCTGGAAGCTCCGGCCGAAATCCGGCGTGCCTCGCCAGACATTGCGGTCTCGATAGACGTTCTTGTTCTCGTTCTAAGGAAGTAAAATGGGGTTTTACCATAGACTAACTTTGACAAAAGATAATTCTCTCGGATTTTTAACCACCTTTGAACTTTTTGAAGCTAAAATTCAAGCGTCTAAATTACAAGTCTTTGGCATCTCGACAACTCCCCTCAAGCCATGTACTGTTCCTTTGCTTTGCATCTCAACAATGTGAGCCTTCTTCTACGGTTTTGAAGCCAGAACTTGATTGATTTTTCACATATACAGCCATAATTAATTTCTTCGAAATCATTATTTTAGGCTACTATAAAAAACATTAATTTGAAAAGTGCTTGTGCAAATGGTTCTGTCATAGATAATGAATTGTTTTAGTCACTCGCGGGCAAAAAAATCAATATCATTGTTTAGCAATTTGACGATCATTATTCACATTTTTAATGCAGAACAATCCATTACTACAAACAATGCATTGTCTGTAGGATCGTCAAACAGAAAAACAATGCAAAGAATCAGCGGTCGATCGATCAGGGACCGCTGATTATTTATCCATTGTTCGCCTCCAAAACCATAGACACAATCTACCATGATTCCAAAGTAATGATTTTGAAGCGTTGATTTATAAGTGTACAGCTCGGGACAACAAGCGCATTGTGTTCTGGCATTAGTGTAAAGAATTTCGTAGAAGGTGCCTTTGCGGCTTAAAGCAGGAAATGGTGAATGCATGCCGACTAAAAACATTTACCGGTCTGGCTCGCGGTTGCGCAGGCGGATGGTTTTTAGCTTTTGGCGGCACTTTGGGAGTCGATTTTGTCACTGGCACCTTTGGACTCTTATTGCATAGGTAGTTGGCCAGGGCCCCGATGCCCACGCCGAGTAGAGAGGCGCCAAGCACGGAGCTCAGCACAATGATGGCGATGCCCCAAGGCGTCTGGTACCAGGGCGTAGACGTTGAGCTAGTCGAGTCCGTGTATCTGAATCGAGTTGTTTGCATTGAAGTTCAAGTTAGCTTAAATTTAAACCTTAAACCTTCATGGACTATTTTTCCTCAGTTTGACAAGTAGCTCTGGATTCATAGGCATTAATATTCAGTCTCACCCTTCAACCTTGGTGATCGGGTAGCTACTGAAACTTGACGACTGTAGCATTGCTGTCGGGGTGCCCGCAGAGTCCAGTCGCCAGAACGTTAGCAGCTCCGACTGGGTGACGAAAGACTTGGCGTTGGCCAAGTTGCTGGCGCTATCAGTGGAGTTGTCTTGCACGCAGTAGTGACAGGCCTTGATCTCAGTTCTGGAATGCGATGATGGTCTGAATTGCTAGTGCGAGTACCCTATGATTATGACAGCAGCTAACCGTTATAAGGAGGGTAATAAAATACTTACGAAGACGAGACTGTGTACCTCCACGTCTTGCACTTTACAGTTGCATACTTGAACTGCAGAGTGGAACTGAGCGCTGACTCGATGCTTGTCTGAGAGGTCAGAAAGTTCGCCTCGGACAGGGTGTAGGTTATGCAAACCGCGACTTCGGTTGGATCGTAGGTGTCAATTCGGATTGTGGCAGTCGCGGTACGCTGAGGCGATCCGGAGTCTGTCGCAGTGGGATACTGCACGTACTTGGTGTTCTTTGTTGTGGTCTGGCCATAGGCTGGAGTCACCGCGCCAGTAGCCGTGTTAACCACAAAGTTGCTGCTGCTGCTGCCCCAGCCGTAGGTAATGGTGTTTCCTGTAGCATCGGCATCGGTTGCTTTCAGCGTTGCCAAGGTGATGGCGGTCCGATTTTCGCTGAGGAGGAGAAGGCAGCTCAATTGCTAAGTAAAGTTTGATTTTTAATTAATTAAGTTTTTATAAATTGACAGCAACTAAAAAAATCATTTGCAAGAGGATTTTTTGGGCTATTTTTGGGCTATTTTCCCTACGCAACTACTTACTTGTAGCACATTTCGGTGTTGTAGAAACTTGGATTAAAGATTGGCGTATGGTCGTTGACATCGTTTATGTAGATGTTAACGCTTGCGCTGGTTGTTCTTGATGGTGAACCGCCGTCCTGAGCGATAATATAGAACTGAAGCATCGAGTAGGTCTCACGATCGATTGCAGTCTTCACTGTGAGTGCACCTGTGCTCGCGCCGACCTTTTAACAAAGATTTGAAGGTAGGGTTAGGAACAGTGTTCAACTCACAGCTATGATTCATAATTACATACGTATTTGCACAATACTATTCAATCGTATAGATAGGTCACCCTCTAGAACGCTCAAAATTTGGAAAACTGTGTCTGCTTGACACCTGGATTCTTTCGACTTGCCTCAAATTAATAAGTTGGAATTAATTCATAAAGCTGATAATCTATTGGTTTACAGATTAAGGAACTCATCTCTAACGGTCGTACGCGCACTGCTTCTGCTAGTAGTGAGTTACGTGGAAAATCGTAGTATTTAGCATGCAGTAAATCGGGGCTAACCTGGAAGTAGGTGTCAACCAGGGTGCCATTCAGCCGACTGGTGTCAATCGAGTAGGTGACTGCCGCATTAGCGCCGAGATCAGCATCCGTAGCCGTGAAAGTTGTTACCGCGGTACCCGCGACAGAATTCTCATCGACTGACACGCCGGATGTGTAGGTGCTGGTGAACACAGGGTCATTATCATTAACATCCGCGATAGTGATCGTTAGCGTAGTCGTGCCTGTCAGAGCGGGTGAGCCGTTGTCCTGCGCTGTTAGGCGCAAGATGTACGTGTCCCGAACTTCGCGGTCCAGAGAAGCCACTTTCACTTTGACTTGACCTGGAACGTCACGGATGCCCAAAAAAGGCAAATTATCGTCTTTAAAAATTGGATAACTGCTGAGTTTTAATACGTTATAATCAATTTGAATAGTTCAACTTATTCAACTTAGTTCAACAACTTAAACTCCGTCGGCGTTATTTATAAAATGCATTGTCGATTCTATATTGCAACTTGGGCACACTGGGTAACGGCTAAGTGAATGGGCCTTTGTTGTAACCACTTGGATTGGGCAGTGGGTAGCATCAAAGCACAGGGAGAGGTGGTCTAACGCTCAAAGTCTGCCGCTTTCCGCAGGGCCCAGCTTGGACTCAACCGCAGGGACCTAAAGGCGATAACCATGGCCCTCTCAGGTCATGGCTGCTTTGGTAGGAATGGCTACTTCCAGGGAAAAATCTGCAGTGAGGAATGCTCATTCTGCCTCTCCAGTGTTGAGAATGCGGAGCACTTCATCTGTGAATGCGCCACCTTTACTCAGGACAGGCTTACCTACCTCGGCCCAAACCCGGACCTCTCCAGAGTTTTTAGGTCTCTGCCAGCTCGTCCGCTACCCTAATGTGTTACCATGCTAGCAACCATCCACCTGACTCTCTGGAGTGGAACCCCCCTGAGCCGCTGAAGCTAGCTCGTAAGTCAAGAAAGTCAGAGTGAGTATGCCATTTCTTCTGGCGCTCCCGCTCTCTCATTAAGCCATGCAGACGAAACAGTACATTACTGAAATCTAGATAGCATAGCGCATTAGCTACGACAAACCTGTAAGCGCATCGATTTTAAAATAATCTCCACCAGAAGTCGGCACCAGAATGGAAGCAATCTGGTAGGTTAGCGAGGCGTTTTCACCCAGATCGGGGTCGGTAGCCGCCACCACGGCCCCAACCGCGGTGTCTACGGCGCTGTTCTCATCCACGCTTCGGCTGATCGAAGTCGCACCGAAACTCGGCGTGTTGTCATTCACGTCGAGAATGTTAATGCTGACGGTGAAGGTGGTGGACTGAGATGGCGTGCCCATATCCCGCACTCGCAGGGTCAGATTGTAAGCGGCATTGCGTTCTCTATCGAGCATGTTACTGGCAAAAACGCTCAGCTGACCATTGTTATTGACGGAGAAATTGTTAGCCGGAGTGAATGCAATGATTTGGTAGGCTAGAATAGCATTCGCGCCAATATCCGCGTCAGTTGACACTATGGTGTAAAAAATTGTGCCACCGGTGGCCGCCTCGGACACGGATGTAATGATCGGTTGTCCGGTCACCACCGGAGCATTGTCATTGACGTCTGTGATGGTGATGTTGAGCAGGCAAGAGCCAGTTCGACGCGTCGGCGAGCCGCTGTCTTCAGCGTTGATGTAGAACTGGTAGACGCTTTTGGACTCGCGATCCAAGGCTCCAGCAGTTGAAATCACACCGGCAGTTGAAACTGTAATCGAATATAATACGAGCTAAAATGAGCCTATAGTAAAAAATGCATGTATTTGATATATCTGGTTTTTATTCGTAGATAGCTACAAATCTGTTGTTAGTGAGTCCGACTCTCCATCAGGGTTTCGGGTTCGATTCCACAGCGCAGTCACATAAACTTGGGGTCTACCCACGAAGTAGATTTCATGAATAGCTTTGGCGTGCAGATGTATACCCACGAGTGTAATATTGTACCCTGTGTACATGCTTTGGGTCTTCACAGTCCCGCAACCTAACTAGATAGAGGGCAACTGTTTTTTAACCAGATCAAGGAGATAATTAGCTTTAGCTAGCTCTCCCAGCTCACCGGTAAAAAATCCCGTTGGAGATGAGGCGCCACCGTCTGCGCTAGTCAGCGAGTAGAGCGCGATGTTTCCGTTGGCACCGGTGTCAGCGTCCGAAGCGGTGATAGTGCTAATGATGGTGGGATTGGTCGCCGCTTCCGAGACTGAGATCTCCTTTGGGCAGAGTCCAAAGTCCGGCGTGTTGTCATTCGTATCTGAAGAGGGTTGGAGGCCACTAGCGTCAATGTCATTTTGCTAAACGATCGGTGCCAATGGTTTTTCAATGCCTTACCAGTGATGTAGATTGTGAACAGTCTCTGAGAGCAGAGCGACGGAGAGCCGCCGTCGCAGGCTTGAACATTGACATAATAGGTTGACATGAATTCCCGGTCTGGCTGCGCAACAACGCGAATAGCTCCGACTGTATCGACTGCGAACAATGCGGAGACACCGTCTGGAGCTGTCCCAGTCTGCGACAGCAGCGAATATGTGATCGTGCCGCCCGCGCCCGTGTCTGGGTCCGACACCAACGACTGATAAATGTTCGACGGTGTTGTGACGGCCTCCGAAATCGAAACTGCAATAAATCACACAAGACATGTCACACGATTATGATCTGATTGAACATTTTTTTTTCCAAAAGCTCCTGCTTTGGGAATTATTTTTTTTTCTATTTCGCTTCTGGTAATATCCGTCCATTCACTGCCAACCTTAGTTATTATAGTACTATCAAAAACTAGGATACTAAGAATAAAACTACTACCAGTAGCATGCTGAATTACTGCGTATAGTTCGAAATAAAACTGCCTTATCAAGTTCTAATAGAAGACAATTAAACTTACTCGAATAAGTATTGTTTGCCCACCAAATTGGCGCATTGTCGTTGACATCAGTAACCGACACGGTCAGGGTCCACGTCGACGATTTGGCTGGGCTGCCGCTGTCTATGGCTTGGATGCCGAGATAGTAGATTTTAGTGCCAGAATCGAAGTCCAGAGCGTTGTTTAGTCGGATGTTGCCGTTGTTGGCGTCAATGGTGAAGTCGCTGTCCGTGTTGCCCGTAGCGATCGAATATGTAATCTTGCCGTTCAGTCCGGACTAAAAAATGGAAAAAATTTTAAATACACATCTCGAACACATACTACAAGACACAGCACCTGAATTTCACTTGAACAACTACGAGCGTAGCAAGTAAAATAAATTGGCAAAAGATAAAGGAACCAATTATTATCTTATAGTGCATCCAACCACCCTAGGACAAGCGCGCACACTCTTTCGGAAGAGATTTTCGAAAGTTTTTAAAGCGATATTTGAAAACAAAACTACAATATTTTCAACGCATTTTGAAGCGAAATAAACTCTGCTGTGATTAGGTAGCAGGCTAGAAATGCAGGGATTAGAAGTTCCCACAGCCTGAGGATGTTAGATCAGGGTGTCTAAACTCTGCTTCCTATGGCACAAGTTTAACTAATGAACTGCTTACGTCAGCATCTGAGGCATTAACAATGCAGATCAGGGTGCCAACGGTCGTGTCCTCCGCCGCGCTAACCGTACTAGTGCCGCTGAAAGTTGGCGTCGCAGTGTTGACAGCGATCACCCGAACGATGACCTGAGCGTCTGTCGTCTGTGTTGCCGGAGCCGCGGCACCGTCAGTGGCTCGAATAACCAGCGAGTAGCTCGGATTGGTGGCAGCGTTCAAAGTGCCACCTGTGGTCAGCTCCAGCTGGTTGGAGACCAGCTGAAACGGTGTGCCAGTTGTCACCAGGGACAGCGTGACATCCTTGTTAGGACTCGAACCGTCGGCGTCGCTCACTTTGCCTATAATTGGATTGTAAATATTAATAGTTTGCATGTACATAAAAACTATTGGTACATGTAAATATACTTAATTAAGACTGCTATTCATATCAAAACTTTGCTGCAACCAAATTTTTAAGATTTTGGGATTTTTCCTTTTTTATTGATCGATTCTATGATGGCGTTTTGTCTAAAAAGCCAACATTTTTCTCTTCTCTAGAAGTCTTATCCAAAATTTAGGTATTTTTCATTGAAATAAGATTGTCCTAAAATCAATATTTGATAGCAATAAATTATAGATAGTTACCAGCAAAAGAGAGCAGGACGCTTCCTGTTCCAGCATTCTCATCCACCGTTACGGAATAGGTCGAGTAGGTAAACACTGGACTATTGTCGTTCACGTCGGACAGGTTAATTGTGAGGGTGGCCGTCGAGCTGAGCCCCGGACCGTCAGTTACGCTGACAGTCAACAAGTATTGCGTTGCATCCTCGTAGTCAAGTGACTTGGCCGTGGTCACCACACCGGTTGACTCGGCCAGTGTGAAGAAACCTTTCGAGTTTCCTGACAAGATCGCGTATTTAAGCGTTGCGTGGGTCGATCCCTGGTCGCTGTCCGTAGCGACGAGCTGAGGGCGTCAGATTTTTGTTTATAGCCAAAACCTCCTGAATCCATAAGTAGAATAGCCATTGAAAAATGTATCGAGTATATTTAGGAAACTTACCGAGGCGACAGTCGTTCCAACGGCAACATTTTCTGCGACAGCAGCCGGAGTCAAAGTGGACGCAGTGAAGGCCGGTGTGTACTCGTTGACAGGGTTCACTGACACAGTAACTGTGACAGTCAGAATGTTGGCTGTCCCCGGTCCCTGGTCGGAGATTGTGATCTCAAGGATGGCATTGATTGCGGTCTCGTAATTTAGGGCTGCGGTTGTTCTCAGAATGTTTGATATGAATTGGTATCCAGTAGAACCGGCGGTTCCATTGACCTAAAAATGAAAGAAAGTAAGTCCCTTAAATGTTAGAGTTGACATATTTTAAAGCATATGTATACCTGTAGTTAAAGTTAATATTCACTTTATTAAATGCCTTGATTGTTGTTAATTATAATCACTTCTTACCTTGGTGACACTGTACAGTAACGTTGTCCCCGCGTCGCCATCGCTGCATGAGAAGGTCATTACATTTTTCGGGAACGAAGGCGATGTTAAGTCATTCTCGTCAATGTTCACTATTGTGCTCATAGGCGAACAGACTGGCGAAAATTCATTGACATTTCCAACTGGAACTGTGAGGGTCATGCTTCCCGTGTTGCCATTTTTATCGGTTGCGACCAATACTAAAACGTGTTGACTTGCCGTTTCGTAGTCAAGAGCGGCTGAAATTTTATAAAATTACTTAATATTGTTTATTTGTTACTGATAGGGTAATTTAATACTTTACCCTTTAACATTATAGTTTAGTTTACCGGATTGTTTTCAATGATTACAGGGTGGCGCATATGTAGTGGAGACCAAATTAAACACAAAAATAACAGAATAACAGATAAAGGAAGACAGAAACTTACTAATATTTTATATTCTTTGTGAATTTTTATGTACTGTTAATAAACTTGCTGTTTTAGTTGATTTTTGGGTTTCACTACATATGCGTCACCCTGTACGTACATGATGGAATGTATGGTGCATAACGTATGTAATCTATGATGATGTATAACGTATGTAATCTATGATGATGTATAACGTATGTAATCTATGATGATGTATAACGTATGTAATCTATAATGTTGTATAACGTATGTAATCTATGATGATGTATAACGTATGTAATCTATAATGTTGTATAACGTATGTAATCTATGATGATGTATAACGTATGTAATCTATGATGTTGTATAACGTATGTAATCTATGATGATGTATAACGTATGTAATCTATGATGATGTATAACGTATGTAATCTATGATGTTGTATAACGTATGTAATCTATGATGATGTATAACGTATGTAATCTATGATGATGTATAACGTATGTAATCTATGATGATGTACAACGTACTTGAATCTGTTTTAAGTCCTTTTTTAAGCATTTACTTTTTTCAAATAGCAAGGGTATTATAAATCACCCGCTACACTCCAGCATATTTCCATTAGCTAGTCCAGGATTGAAATGAAGTCTTATCCAAAAATATTAGCTTGCAAATAAATTCTTCATTTAGTGCTAGAGATATCCCTATTTTTCATATATAAATTAATTTTTGTTCATTTGGCTGTTAGTACCAAGAAATGCCGGTCTTTGCTATCAATTTTCTGTCGGGTAGGGTCTTCCTAAGCTATCGACACTCACAGGCAATGTAGACCTTTCCAGTTGCTGAGTCAATCGAAAAGTTGCCATTCGACGACAGAATGCTGAACACTGGCACGTCCCATTTGTCAACGTGAGTATAAGTAGGCGTGTACACCAGAGTGCCAACTGCGGAAGACTCAGTAATGCCCGTGGCCGAAGCAATTGTTGTGCCGAATACGGGCGCTCCCTCTTCGACATCGGTGACGGTCACCTTAGCCAGGCAGGTGGCCGTGTTGGGCCCGGCTCCGTTCTCATCGATGGCGTGGATGGTCAGGTTGTAATAGTTGTATGGCGGCGTCAGAGCCTCGTAATCCAAGCCGCTTGTGCCGCTCCGACTGATGGTGCCAGTTGTGCTCGAGATGGCAAAGTAATTGCCGGTGTTTCCCGAGGCTGAATGGTTTGGCAGTTTGGGCTTTGGGCTTAGTTCGTTACAATATAAAATGGCATGTCTTGTACCAAAGAAGAAACTGAAAGTAAGGACTTTAGTTGCTACCTGAAATCTAACTAAGGTAATAAGTCCCAGTATATCAAGGTGGTGTGCACTCCCAGTCTCTAATTGTATTCGACGCATTTTTCTCCCATAGAGTGTCCATTTTGTCGTCTATGGCCCTACTATCGCAGCAACAAAGACTGTATTTTCTTCTACCTACTTCTCCTACGCTAAGACGATTGTCAAATTATAAAAAACCGGGCCACTCACCAATGCTGTAGGCAATCTTGCCATACAAGGCGGCACTGTCGGCGTCGGTAGCAACCGGTTGCGTGCCAGTAGCAGTGGTGGTTGAGACCGCATTCTCGGCCATGCTCAAACTGTAGTAAAGGTTATTCAAAATTTATATAATGTAAAATTTAACAACTACTGCGTTGTTTATTCCCGTTGCTTTTGTATTAATACTGTGATATGTACAGACTTACGTGACTTGGGCGTTAGTGCAAACCGGGCTGTTGTCATTGACGTCAGTCACCTGAATGGTCAACAGTCCCGTGCCCTGAAAAGGTGAGTGGAAATTGACTATTTATGCTTGTCAACATTTGATTAGTAAATAAACGAAATGAGCTGCACTTACCACTAAGCCACCTCCATCAGTTGATCTCACTGTCAAAACGTACTGCGTCGTAGTTTCGTAATCGAGGCCCTTTATTAGGCTAACCTGCGCCGAATTGCTGATGCTAAAGAAAGCTGTTCCACCATTTGTTGCTAAAAATTTTGAGAAGAGTTTAATTAGCTACCAAAAATATACTGATGGACGAGTGTGTAGCAACACATGAATATACATGTAATCAATATCAAAAAGCCGCTACACACCTGCTTGAATGCTGTACGAAACGATTCCGTGACCGCCTGTGTCCGCATCGACGGCAGCAAACGTGGTGACGACCGTGCCTGGTGTTGTGTTCTCAGCAACGCTGATGGTTGTATCTGTAAAAGTTGGAGTAAACTCATTGACAGGCAGGACTTGGACAATCACTGTGGCGTCGGTTGTACGGCCAAGAGAGCCCTGGTCCGTGGTGCGCACGACGAACGTGTAGGACGTTACGGACTCGTAGTCAGGTGACGCTGAAACAATGCAGTTTTGAAAATTGAATGTTTATATCAATGTTAGCTAACTATAACTAACTAGCTAACTAACTAACTGACTGACTAACTAACTAACTAACTAACTAACTAACTAACTAACTAACTAACTAACTAATCAACCTACAAAGTAACTATGTGATAGATACATTTACGACAATATAGCATATGAAGCTTACTTCCAACGCTAATAACCGCATTCGAGCCGCTGGCAGCAACCGTGAATGGAACAGTAGCCGGCACCAGTGTGTAAATAACTCCGGCATTGTCAGCATCTCGGCAGTTGATAGTTCCAACCGCCGAACCCACGCCCTGGTTCTCGTTGACGTTAAACGAGTAGCTGTACGTAGAGCAATAGGGAGCATTGTCGTCCACATCGCCAACGTAGATGTTCATGGTCAGAGTGTTGGCTCGGGACGGGCTGCCTCGGTCTCTGGCCTCGATTTGCAAAGCATAACTGGTTGCTGTCTCGTAGTCGAGCGATCCAGAGAGCAACACCGATGTGCAGCCCTGGAGCACAAAGGGCGCTCCTGCTGGGCCTGGATAAATAACGTTTGTTGGATTTTGTTAACTCTTGAGTCATGCGTATGTTATTTAGGCCTCGTAGTACTCAGTAAGTAAACCATCCTTACTCAGTAAGTTGGAATTCGTAATAAGGCGTAAAATGTTCGAACTCACCGATAATTCGACAATCGACAACACCGTCAGTTCCCACGTCGTTGTCATTGACGTTGAATGTGCCAACAGTCGAGCCGCTTAGAGTGGTTGCCTCGCTGCATCGGCTGGCGGTGGTGCACGCGCTCGTGCCAGTGATGGTCGGCGTATTGTCGTTAGTAGTGGTGATGTCGACCTCAATTGTGGCTGTACTCGACTTAAATGGGCTAGTTCCGTTGTTGTCTTTGCACAGCACCTGGATTGATAGGTAAAGAAAATTTTTATTAAGTTTTATGAAGTCGATTTTGATGAACCTCGCTTAAAGTACTTGTACATACGCTTTTAAAGCAATATAACATACCTCGATATAGAATACCAGCGGATGATTAGTCGCCTTGTCTGGTTCGATAGTCTTAGCCAATTCCAGCACATTCCGGTTGGTTGTGTTGAATCTGAACACCGAGTCCGTATTGCCGGAGATGATTTCACACCAGACTGGCAGAGCAGACTTGTCCGGATCCGAGTACGAGAACGTATTTAACACCGTGTAGTTTTCAACGTTGTCTGGAAATTAGCAAGTTATACTTTGGCTTTGGCATTACGGCAACGATGTGCAAACCATGAACAAAGTCTCTATCTAACAGACATTTTCAGGTAGAACGACACGCTAAAATACAAGGAGTATCGCAAAGACACAAAATTCTAAAGAACACTAGAAGACAGACTCCACGTCACAATAAGAAACTCGTGTCCACATCGTCTGCATCAAGGGGTTGTAGCCACAGAAAATAATTTGTGGTTGTAGCCAAGGGGATTGCAGTCTAAAAGGGGGTTGTAGCCTAATGGTTAGAACGTTGGACTCACGACTTGAAGGCCGGGGGTTCGATTCCCGATGATATCATAACATTCACTCTTCACTCTGCATTGCTTCAGTTTACCCAGCTGTAAAATGGGTACCAGCATTAGCTGGGGTAATTGAGGGTGTGTGTGGTGACCCCCCAGTCCTTGAACTGAATAGCTGCGAGCAGTCTTCAGAAACGCATTGCCCATTGGGTCAGATGTAATCAATTATTAACTATTTAGACAGACGTGAAGACATAAAAAAGTGTGCACTAAGATAGAATGATTCAGCGACTAAGACACACTAAAACAAGGAACAAATTCACGAATTTTACTACTTACTTTCAGTGAGGGAAACCTTGTAATAGTTGCTTGGAGTAAAAGTTGGCGCGAACTCGTTTACATCGGTAAGAGAAATCGTCAGAGTTCGAGTGGCTGACCTGATTGTAGCTCCATTATCAGCGACTTTAACTACGATTTCAGCCACCTGCCAGGTCTCGTAGTCCAGTGGCTGCGTGCCCAGTTTAATAGTACCGGAGCTGTCAATGGTGAAATGTCCCGTTAGAGTGGTGCCAACTGAAAAAAATTTTGATAGAAAAATTAGCTCAATAATTAAAAAAGTAAATCTAAACAAAACAGATCAGCAGCCAGTTGTTTATGGCCCACCTGGGGTAGTACTCTGAGCGCTTAATATGCTCCAGGTGAGTGTACTGTCTGGCTCGCCGGCTTTGTCAGCGTCTGTAGCTCCTTGCGTGAACAGCGTGGTGCCCAGAGCGGCGCTCTCAGCAATAGTCAGCGTCAGGCCAGGTGAGAGGCTTGAAAATGTAGGCGTGTTGTCGTTAACGCTCGTCACTTGTACCGACACTGTAGCAGTTATGGTCCGCTGTTCAGAGACTGTCGCTGCATTGTCGCGAATCTGCAAATCGGAAAGCAGAAAGGAGCTATTTATACTCTAATCATAAAAAGAGAAAGCCTGTAAGAATTTGTACTCACTGTGACCAGCATAACCACTGGGTTGGCAGTAATCGTATCATAATCTTGCGGTGCAGTCAGAGTGACAACATTGCCAGTTAGAGAGAAGCCGGTGTAGGTACCCACGAAAGCGTAAACCAGATCAGCATTGACACCTGCATCGGCGTCAGTACAGCTGGCAATAGTTGCCATGGTACCGCTTGTGTCTACCTCGGAGATTGTTTTCGTGTAAGTCAATGTTGGACACGTTGGCGTATTGTCGTTGATGTCTATCACGGACACGGACATGGTTGCTGAGCCAACCAGACCGCCTGTGTCGGTCGCCGTAACGTAAACAGCCGGAAGATTGTCAGCGGCTAGCGACTCTCGATCGATTGATACTCTGGTAGAGATGGTGCAGGTGTAAGTGTTGCCCACCTTTGCCGTTGCAACCTGCAAATTTTTCGGTTTAATATAAGAACAGTTTCCGTGCGTTTTTAAGCTTAAAATTCCAATCGCAGAGTTCGGAAGGACGCTAATTACATTAAATAGCCCAGAACTGGTCCCACTCAGGCCGCACGTGAGCACATCGCTAGATCCGGCAATTTCAGCGTCATTGAAGGTGAACACAATCTGAGCCGGCGTTGCAGCCGTGTCCATCACCGCTGTGCCAGGCGGCTGCTCCTCCTTGACTGTGCCGCTGATGGTTGCTGTCGAAGCTGTTGGCGTCACGTCCCAGGCGTTGACGACGCTCACGGTAACTGTGGCTGTAGCTGGTCCGCTGCCGTCATCGGCTCTGAAAAAATGCATGATTTGCATCGCAAATTTTCATACTGATTGCGACGTGTAAAAGTTTAACTATCGTTGTCTTACTCGATTAGGCAGACGTGAAACTTGTTAGTCTCGTAGTCCAGCTGAGACGTTCCAACTACAAGATTAACACTCGATACGCCTGAGTTCGCGGACAAAGTTATCAGAGTGGCTGTAGTGCAAGCTACGTCACCTCCTTTGAGGTCCCAAGCGGACGTTCCAGAAGCGGTCAGTGTGTAGATAGTGCTACCAGCTGAGGCCGACTCAGTGATTGACACGGTGTCAATTTTTCCCGGCAGAGAAGGGAATGTTGTAGCCGCGTCCCCTGAAAATTGTCAAAGTATTAGATGCTGAGATATTTTATCCATGCAATATCATCAGCAGCTCTGTCTCAATTTGAGAGTATGGAATCTTCCTGCTCTACATGTTCATGGAATAAAGCATTTGCTAATTTAAACCGTTTAATGCGTACAGGAATTCAACTAAAAGAGGAAAACTGGAAATGAACTTCGCTCTCAACTCACCTCGGGTCGCAAAACCGACCGCCAGAAGCAAAATCGCCAATTGGTGATGCAGTCGTACTCGATGCATCTGGGCGTTGGAAAATGTTTTAACTATTCAAAATTACAATGACTTATCGTTCGTTTATTTGTGCCAATCAAATTTAAGTAGCAAAAAGTATAACTTAGTTGCAACAGTCTTGCGACACTGTCAGGTGCGCTCTGCTCTTAGATTTTGTAAGAAGCAATTTAAGCCTGCAGAAAACAGTGCAGCGTAGGGGTAGATATGGGGTGGGACTGGTTTACGCAAAACACAGGGAGCAGGTGGTGCGCTTTGCAAAGTGTTTTCGTCACTGTGTCTGTTGGCAACTACAGTAAACAAATAAGCGCAACTATGGGGGGATTGATGGAGAGCTTGAAAAGACAGTGGGCGCTAAAAAATAAACTGGAATTCTGTCTGTCTCTCTACCTACTCGCTCTTCTTACTGCGAGTCCGCACACTTTTCAAATTTGATGAGCTCAAAAGGGCCTGGAAAGAGTCTGTAGCCTTCTTTCATTGCTCATTTTCCGTCTGCAACGTTCACTCAATTTCTTACTCTCTTTGCTCACTACAAAAGCGTACAGGTTTCGTTGGGATGGTTACAATGGACAGTGTTGGCTCTGTTGATATCAAAACAGTCTCAATTTTCTTACCTCTTTAACTTGACAGCGCGCTAGAGACGGCGAGAAACTCAAAATATTGCAACAATCAGGCAGAGAGGTGCCACTGGAGACTTAAGACCCGACCGTTTTTTGTGCCTCTAGATCATCGCTCTCTTTTTATATAGAGAAGGGGCTCTTGAATAGGCTTTGGCTCTAATTAAGCGCGTTAGGAAGGCCGCGTGCCAGAATCTTTCATTCAAACCAATCCCTCTAACCTCTTTCTTTCAGTTGGTATTTTGGCTGTATAGGTCTATAATTTCTTTTGTGTGTGAAGTTTTGGCTAACTTTTATTGTGCTAAACTAATCGCATACTATAGTGTATACCATACAGGACTGACAGGAAGTGCACATTGCTCCCTTCCATGGAAGCTGCTCTGAAATACTCAGGGATCTGTATATCCCTTTTAAGAAATTTCTCAGTCAGTGCAGAATTTCAAGCAAAGCTCTCTTGTGACCAGAGAGAGAGAGTTTGATCAACAGCAGTGCAGAGCAGTCCTGCAATCGGGGAGGCAGAGCAGCCTAACGTTAAACACGCCTTGACTCTCGCGCCACGACTCCTGGTTCGGTTCCAAGCTAGGCCATTGTACATGCGAAGGGGATCGATGCCAACTTTGTCCCGAAATGAAAAGCCATGCACCAGAGCGGTGCTTGAGCGTGGAATCATTGATAATCCCAGGACAATATGGGATAAATGGGGATTTAATGTCAACTTAAACTTCCAGAATGGCCTGAACGAGTTATCCTTTATAGTCTGAGCACAAAAATTCAGCTGGTGAGGGGTTTGCGATTCACCACCCATGATGACCAACCACCAAGGCACAGGGCGTGTAGATGCCTGACGAAGCTAGAAAGTCAGGACCACTGTGTAATCGTGTGTATGAGTATGAGCCCCCCTCTCCTGCACCGATCGAATATGGAGGCTGTTTGGCAACAATCGTACATCCTGGATTGCTTTGAGAGACAGTTTCACACAGGAAACTTGTGAAACAATGGCAAGATTCCATGAATGCAGAAAAGAAAATCTTTATCCTGCTTTCAGATTCCAAGGAACAGAATTGAAGATGTGTCGGAAGCCAACATTTTTTTTGAGAATTATAATGCTGCTTCCTGCATGAAAGACAAGAATTGTTCTACGTGGGGGAATTGCAGGAAGGCTGCTGAGCTGGGCCGTTATGGCCATTTAAGCAATGAAACTCCTTGCTTCATAGCTGACAAAGATAGTTATCCCTAGGAAAGATTAACCGATTAAAGTTAAAGCCACAGCAATATGATGCTGTCAGTAGCTGTCTTGCTTTACCTCTGCAGCACAGCAATCACAGCCAACGAGGCCGGGACCTCCGAGTGGCGGGCTCAGCGCGACGACCCCGCCGACTACCTGGTTGACCGCGCCGTCCGCGCCGCCAGCCGCATCTCGTGCGTCTCTCTGGCCAGCGAGAGGCACCAAGCCGTCTCATTCTCTGGCGATGAAGGCATCTGCCAGCTTCTGACTTGCCGCCTGGGACGCAACGGCTGCAGGAAGTGCCGGCACGCCGCGAACCCCGGCCTGCCTCTGCTTTGGGTGAGCTGCTCAGAAATGTAAAAAGCCTAATTTAAATTAAAATGCATTGGCGAAATAGGAAACAGGTAAATTTTTGGCAATTTCATCTACTGTCAGTGTGTTTGAATCCAAAATGTAATTTCTCCCGAGATGGTTATTTACGAGTACGAGCGTACATGTAGATAGAACTGACTTGAAAAAACATACCAAATCAAATCAATTATTGTCTCTCCAGTATGTTTTTTCGTCCGGAAATTGACCTTGTTTGGGGGCAAAGACAACTTAATGCACGCTTTTAATGATCCTTGGTTTAAGATAAAATATCCGTTCGGAGACACGACGTACTCTTTGCTTATTGCCAGTCTCCCATAAATAAACGCCCTTTGTGCATGGTCTTCTCCTCACGATGGCACCTCCAAAATCGAGGCCCCCATATGCAGCGAGAAAACCCTGGATCACGCTTCGTTTTCACCGATTTCGATGCCGAGCTAAGAAACGTATACTTGACACATCGCTTGTAATGTAAAAGTACCAAAGACAAGCATTGACGACCATGGGTATCCATGGCTAAATAAATTGCTTGTACATATACTCGTAAACTGGAAGGGTTGCACGATCAGTCAACGATCTAATTTCAGGTGAGGCCACTGGATGGCTTCGGGCCAGGCCGCTGCTGGCGAACCTTCCAGCACAGGGTGGACGCCTCTATCAACTTCTACCGCAACTGGGCGGACTACGTGTCCGAGTTCGGACAGGGCGAGGACAGAAACTTCTGGATGGGCCTGGAGGCGATCCACCGTCTGACTCGAGCTGGCGACAGGAGAGTGAGATGGGAGATGAGCTCGTGGAACGGCAGCTGGTGGTGGTGGGAAAACGTCGTGTTCGCTGTGCAGGGCGCTGATCAGGACTATCGAGTCTCCGTGGGCGCCCAGGACGTCGACCGGTCGAACGTCATTCAATGCCCAATGAACTCCTGGCTGTTCATGAACAACCAGAAGTTCAGCGCTCCGGACAGAGACATGGATTCGTATCCCAAAGATAACTGCGCCAGCATGTACCACGGAGGCTGGTGGTACAGCGCCTGCCACTGCTTCAACCCGAACGGTCGATACTTCACGCCTCCGACAGCTCTCAGCCTCACGGGATCGAACTGGGCCACTGGAATCGTATTCTCGAGGTACTATCCAGCCCCTGATCCATCACCGCTAGACTACACCTACTCGATGCGCACATTCGAGTGCCTGCTGAGTGATCAACTTTGAGCTCGAGTTTAACAATTATTTTATAGTACAGTGGGACATGAAACCTACCAATTAAGATCGACCAAAAAGTTGTTTCGGTTTAGAAGTTTAGGGTTTTTCATTTTGGGAAAGTCGGGGTATCTCAACCCCATAACTTCATCTCTAGAAGCTGGAGTTTTTGAGCATATGCCACAGAGAGCAGCAGCAGCTTAATAACAGCATGTTTATTATATACCCTCTGGGGGGCATCATAAACCCTAAATATCACATTCTCAAAAATTCTTACAAGCCCCATCATAAACAAACCCTAAATATCATATTCTCTAAAATCTAAAATGCAGGCCGCATGAGTTTTCGAGAATGTGATATTTCGGGTTTGTGATATTTAGGGTAGTTTATTATGATGCGGCCTGCATTTTGGACTTAATTGAGAATATGATATTTAGGGTCTGTGGTGGCGACTCCCCCCCCCTGTAATTCTTATTACAAGTTTGTCTAAACAACGAACCCACTAGGGTTGTAGCCCAGTGGTCAGAGCGTCGGACTCATGACTTGAAGGTCGGGGGTTCGATTCCCGAATCCCACTGGAACAATTTCTGTCCTTGAGCAAGACACTTAACTCTGCATTGCTTCAGTTCACCCAGCTGTAAAATGGGTGCCAGCATTAGCTGGGGTAATTGAGGGTGTGTGGCGACCCCCAGTCCTTAGACTGAACAGCCGTACGCAGCCTTCAGATGCGCATTGCCCATTAGGGCAGGTGCAATCAATTATTATTATGCAGCTATCCAGCTCTTTCTTTGATCCGTGATGTGAACACGTACGAGTATACTTGCCATCTGCAAGCGATGTTGTTTGAAGACTGCTTTAACCAATGCAACATAAGAAGGATTATCAAGCCGACTAGCTACTTAAAACTTAAAACCTTTTTGATAAATAAAAAGAATCAGACAAAGCACAAGAACTAGCAGGCATTGGCATTATTTAATGACGGTTTTCGCTTCAGTGCTTTTACAACCAAAGTAGCCAAAAATTTGTTTGGTGTAAATATGGTTTGAAAATTAAAAAAAAATTTTATTGATGGGAAAAACGTACCAATAGAAGGAAGTGTCAAGCCATTTTATTGTCCATGGGGGAGCATGGGGATTTTTTTGTTAGCAAAATCGGGTGCAAAAGTAGGCAAATTACTACAGTAATAGTTAAACACTTCCACTCTTTAATAATATTCACGCATGAAGGCGGCATTAAAGAGCTAGAAGATGCGGAGAATAAAATACAGGAAAAAGTGAGGCTTATGAATAAAGAGCAAAACGAAAAAAATCCCTAAATCTATGTACAAGAAAACACTTTTTGATAACTGAAGATCGCGCGCACTAAAAAACAGCAGATTTGCTCCAGTTGAAATTTTGATTAATTATAAAAATTTATCAGTTCAATTCATAATATTATTAGGAACCTGAGTCAACAAAACAGGGACGAACATAGCAAAAGTTTATAAAATTTTACTTAATTAGTTGTTTATCAAATGTTTAAACAAAACGTGATGATTAAAGAGAGGGAGAGAGATCAGTTTCGTAAGGTAGGTCTTTATATATTGGTAGAGTGAAAATACAGAACTAACAGAATTAACAAGGAACGTTAGAGCATTTCATTACCCCACGGGCAAAATTTATCAGCTCTGCTTCCTCTGTCTTTTTCAAAGTCGATTTCATACAAAACAAAATTTAAGAAAAAAACGCACAAGAAATGAAAACAATAAACAATAAAGCATTATTATACACAAAGTTCTAATCAGTTAGTCAATGTTTGAGCGAGTCGACGCAATCAGGAAAAGGGAGGAGGGTTGGACAAATAGTTATTACTAATAGTAGCATAGAGTTCACACGCACAAATCTGCTCAAAGTTTTATTCAGTTCAATTATTAGGCCTGCAAGCTGGAAGATGCTATTACAAAAACAACTGATGGACAACACTGGATTTCAGCAGTTAATAATATTTTAATGCAGCCAATGTAGTGTATATCTAGTGAATTGTTTTACTCTAACCAAAAAAATTAATAAAAAAAGACGTCCGCACATCTGCCTACTGCTAATTAATGAAGTCAGTAGTGCAATAAGCTACATATCGGTGCTATAAATAAATAGGGAAAATCTAGAAAAATTTCAAAGAAAGGTGAATTTGACAAAGCAGATTTTTTATTAAAAAAAGTTAACTACCGCACATCTCTAGGCAATTAAGTAAGTTGTATTTACAAATCAGTGTCATCATTACCAATAAATCAATAATATACATAAAAGTTTGGTAGGAAAAAAAAACAGAGACTTCAAAATCAGCTTGACAAACAAAACAAAAAAGCAGACAGAAAACTGCAGTAGGCGGCCTCTTGCTGCTACCAAATAGAAAAACAAAATTGTTTTGAGTCAGCACTGAAGATATGAAATGTTGTTTGGGGAACAATAGGCGACCGCAGAGAGGAAATGGCCAGACAGCAGTGAACTTTGTACACAGAAATATAGCAATAAATACTCGGTAAATATTTAATATAGAGCATGAGCTGCCAAATAAGATTTTGTTATAATAATTATATAGTAACAATAACTATATTAGTAGAACATGCAAATCATATTTATATTTATTATTATTAATATTATTATTAAAGAGGCAATGAAAAGTGCAAAAAATTAGACTTACCAGTGAAACACACAGTTCATGAAGTTGATAATTAATTAAACGTTATTAAGCGCGTCGTCGATTTTAATAAGGATAATGAGTCGCATTTAGCTGCTGCTGCTGCTGCTGCTGTTGCTGCTGCTGCTGTTGCTGCAGTTGCTGCTGCTGCTGCTGAATTGCTGCCGTGTAGCCATTGGCTGCAGAAGCACTGCTCACGGCCGCTGCTGCGGCGGCGGCGGCGGCTGCCGGACCGAATGCCTGCTGATAGGCGCCAGCTAAGGAAGAAAAAGGGTTGGTTTCATTGTGTCTCAGACTGAAGTGTTCCTATACCGGCCAAATCAGAATCGAATCTGTCTCTTAGCCAATCCGAATCGGATATATCTCTCAGCCAATCAGAATCGGATCTATCTCTCAGCCAATCAGAATCGGATCTATCTCTCAGCCAATCCGAATCGGATCTATCTCTCAGCCAATAATAAATCCGATTCATTTTGTCAGCCAATCAGATTCGGATCTATCTCTCAGCCAATCATAATCCGATTCATTTTCTCAGCCAATCAGAATCGGATCTATCTCTCAGCCAATCCGAATCGGATCTATCTCTCAGCCAATCATAATCCGATTCATTTTGTCAGCCAATCAGATTCGGATCTATCTCTCAGCCAATCATAATCCGATTCATTTTCTCAGCCAATCAGAATCGGATATATCTCTTAGCCAATAAAAATCGGATCTATCTCTCAGCCAATAAGAATCGGATCTATCTCTCAGCCAATAAGAATCGGATCTATCTCTTAGCCAATAAGAATCGGATATATCTCAGCCAATAAGAATCGGATCTATCTCTCAGCCAATAAGAATCGGATCTATCTCTCAGCGAATAAGAATCGTATCTATCTCTCAGCCAATAAGAATCGGATCTGTCTCTCAGCCAATAAGAATCGGATCTATCTCTCAGCCAATAAGAATCGGATCTGTCTCTCAGCCAATAAGAATCGGATCTATCTCAGCCAATAAGAATCGGATCTGTCTCTCAGCCAATCAGAATCGGATCTATCTCTCAGCCAATCATAATCCGATTCATTTTCTCAGCCAATCAGAATCGGATCTATCTCTCAGCCAATAAGAATCGGATCTATCTCAGCCAATCAGAATCGGATCTATCTCTCAGCCAATAAGAATCGGATCTATCTCAGCCAATCAGAATCGGATCTATCTCTCAGTCAACCATAATCCGATTCATTTTCTCAGCCAATCAGAATCGGATCTGTCTCTTAGGCAATAAGAATCGGATCTATCTCTCAGCCAATCAGAATTGATTAATTCTCTCAGCCAATCAGAAGCTGATTCATCTCTCAGCCAATCAGAAGCTGATTCATCTCTCAGCCAATCAGAAAGAATATCATTCATTCTCCCAACCCAACATACCGGCATCCCCGGACAGCTGATTCCTCAAGTACTCAAACGCTGCAGTTGAAGAACCGGCTCCGTAGGCGTCCCAATTTGAAGCTGCCGCAGCTGCGGCGGCTGCCGCTGCAGCCGCTGCCGCCGAAGACGATGAAGGCACAACTGAGGTGGCAGACGATGATGTCACTTGAGTTGGCTGCGGCTGCATCGGAGGCGGCGGAGGCAACTGCGCCGGCTGTTGCTGCTGCTGCTGCTGCTGCGGGTGAGCAGCCATGGCAGTCCAGGCTGGAGCGTACGGACCCGGAGGAAAGCCGGGCGGTCTGTACTGGTGCGCATAGGCGCCCCCAGCATAGTACGAAGCTAGCAGAGCCTGCGACGCCCCGAAGCCAGGCGGCACTGGCACCCGCTCCCGGTCCTGCATGCTCTGAATGTCTTCCAGCACTTCGTCGAGAAAATCTCGGCCGGGTATGCCGACAACACCGCCAGGCCCGGTGCTGACCCCGGGGCCGCCGCCCAGCTCAGGCGGTGTCCAGTGACGCTTCCTAGCGGCCGCTGCTGCTACGGCAGCCTGATTGAACAGGTGCTGCTGATGCTGCTGCTGTTGAAGATGCTGCTGATGCTGTTGCAGCAATTGTTGCTGCTGCTGTTGTTGCTGCTGCTGCAAGTGCTGCTGCGGCTGCTGCTGCTGCGGCTGCTGCTGCTGCGGCTGCTCTCGCTGGGGCGCATGAACCGAGCGAATGTGAGAGCGCAACGACCACTTGCTTGAGTAGGACTTGTTGCAGTGCGGGCAAGTCTGCTTCTGCTGTTGCTGCTGCTGCGACTGCTGCTGCTGCTGCTGCTGCTGGATTTGCTGTTGCTGCTGGAAGTGGGCCAGATGTTGTTGCTGCTGCTGCTGCTGCTGCTGTTGTTGCTGGGGAAAATAACTTTGCGCCTGAGCATACATAGGCATTCTGTACTGCGGATGCTGCTGCTGCTGTTGTTGCAGTTGCTGCTGATGAAGCTGCTGCTGCTGATGATGCTGAGGATGCTGCTGATGGTGCTGCTGCTGCTGATGGTGGGCAGGGTGAACTGGCGGAGCGGGCGGTGGAGGCGGCGGCGGAGGCAGCTTCCTTGGCGCGTGATGAGCCTGGTACTGCTCAACATCGATGCTCTCAGTGTTGGCCAGGATGTCATCCAGGCCAGTCATTGCCGAGCCAAGGAACTTGGTTGGCTGCTGCTCTTTATCCTGGGCTGGAGGCTGGGATGCTGCCTCATCGGCCTGCAATGATGATGCCATCATCTCATTGACATCTGCGATATTTTATAATTATTTTAAAAGCTTCCTATTCCGTCTAATGCAATTTTCAATTCACTTTGGCACTAATTAATATGCCATACCTGGAATCTTACACCTGATAATATCCCATTACCTGGAATATTACACCTGCTAATATCCACTTACCTGGAATCTCACCCTGTTAATATCCAATTACCTGGAATCTCATACCTGTTAATACCGGGATCCAACTAACCAGAATCCCACACCTGTTAATATCCCATTACCTGAATCTCACACCTGTTAATATCCAATTACCTGGAATCTCACACCTGTTAATACCGGGATTCCTCTAACCAGAATCGCACACCTGTTTATATCCCATTACCTGGAATAGTGGAATCTCACACCTGTTAATATCCCATTACCCGGAATCTCACACCTGTTAATATCTCATTACCCGGAATCTCACACTTGTCCATAGCCCATTACCTGGAATCTCACATCTGTTAATATCCAAATACCCGGAATCTCACACCTGTTTATATCCCATTACCTGGAATTTCACACCTGTCTATATCCCATTACCTGGAATCTCACACCTGTTAATATCCAAATACCCGGAATCTCACACCTGCTTATATCAGACCTCCAAATTTAGCATTCATGAGTTATTAGAAATTTCTCAAGTCTAACAGATGTTGGTGCCACTCACTCTGCCTTAGTCTTGACACCACTAATGAAACCCAATAAAATAAAGCATATAAGCGAACCGTTTTAGCTGGCTCCTCAGAACCATCCGCCAGAACTTTATCTGCCTTCGCAGCTTCCACAGATGTTGAAGGCAGCTCCACATCGCCAGACGCTGTTGTCGCAGTCTTAGATTCGCCAGAGTCCAACATACCATTGCTGCACTGCTCTGGCGTCTTCTCCCCGGCAGTTGGACTTAGTCGAGCCAATTTCGCTGCTGGCTCCTCGACGGCAGCCTCAGCAGCGTTAGCTGAGGCGGCGCTGTCGTCAACGGCGCTACTGTCCTCTGTCTGGTGGCTATCGAATGTCGCAGCAGACTCCTCACCCTCCAGTTCCTGTTCAGCGGTGTCTGCTGTGTGTTTATCAGCTGCTGCAGCTGAACCTTGATCATCGCCAACTTGTTGAATTGCTTTGTCAACAACAGGCACTGTTTCTGCTAGCCCGTCGGCTGCCTCAGGCACAGCTGATGCAATTGGCTCCGATGCGCTGGAACCATTGTTAACATCATCATTGGCCGCTGTAGAGTCCCGCATCAGAGGCAATTCTGAGTCAGCGTCTGTCATGTAGGCGGCTGAAGAAATTTATTTATCAACACTGTAAGTAGTGTGTTTCGGTTGTGCTGCTAAATAAGTTTAGTTTAGTTTAATAAAGTATGAAATAAATTTTGTCAAATTTACTACTGAAATCATACATGCGCAACAGTCGGCCGAGTCGGCCGATCCGGCCGACCGATTTGGCGACCAACCAAGGAAGTCGCAAAAATGCCCACTCAAAAAACACCCTAGTAGTAGTACTAAGTAGCTGACGAAGCATTTTGGCTTAATAAGAGAGTCATAGTTACTCCTGCCGTTTACCCAAACTTGCGTTAATTTTGCTTTACGGTTTTTTTACATGCAAGTCGCATTTTTGGCCAAAAACTACGTCGCATTTTTGTTAAAACTAAGTCGCACGGCCGACCGAATTTTGGAGGTTGCGCATGTATGACTGAAATTCTGAAATTCAATCTAAATATACTAAATCTCTAAGGTTTGTATGCTTGCTTGATTGCTTGTCCATAATTCTATTTACTAATTTTGCGCTGTTTGTCTGTCAGTTTGTTTGTAGTTGATTTTTTGAGAACTGTCTGGCCGATTTTTTTTTTCAAATTTGCTTTAAAAAATTCTAGTTTTTTCGGGGATCATGCATAACTTTTTTGATGAAAAAATCGAATGGAAAGTGGGTCAAATATTCGAAAAACGATTTTTTTAATGCTTTAATGGGCATTCTGTTTCTAAATTAATTCACCACAATTAAGCTAAAGGAGTTTTATGACTCTTGGTGTGGCGAGCATTTTCTCATATATTTTATTTCAGAATAGTCCAAGAGAAATTTCTCCCGGATGCATAGAGTGGCAATTTTTTTAATGTTGCTAAGAATATATAAAATTTCAAACAATGAAAAATAGATTTAGAAGAGGGTCAAATATTAAAAAAAACATTTTTTTATGCTTTCAATATTTGGATCTTGAATTCAAATGCTCCCATGGAGGCTTAATATGCTAATGTCTAAAGTCTGTCTTGCACTCATACATGCGCAACCTCCAAAATTCAGTTGGCCATGCAACTTAGTTTTAACAAAAATGTGACGTAGTTTTTGGCCAAAAATGCGACTTACATGTAAAAAAACCCTAAAGCAAAATTAACACAACTTTGGGTAAATGGCAGGAGTAATTATAACTGTCTTATTAAGCCAAAATGTCTCATCAGCTACTTAGTGCTACTACTTGGGTGTTTTTTCGGGTGGGCATTTTTTGCGACTTCCTTGGTTGGCCACTAAATCGGTCGGCCGGATCGGCCAATTGTTGTGCATGTATGCTTGCACTCATAATGAAATACATAGGCCATGCAACACAATATTGCATATCTTATTTAGCACATATAAACAGTAAGTGTGCAAAAGTTGGCATATAACAAAAGCTCACCAAAATTTTAGCACACAGCAAAGCATAACAAAAGCAAATTAGAATTGCTACTACATAATGATACATAAACAATTTGTTATCAATGTATACGTTGTATGAAATGGAATCTATAAATCCATTATAATAAAAATTGTTTGTTGGTAAGTAGGTTAATGCCATTTGCAATCAATGTATAAGATCAATAATGAAAATTACAAAACAAGAAAAAATCATTATCCAATAGTTATAGACTAAAGCAGAGATGATATAACTGAGAGTTGACAAAGCCTCTTGGCATTTATTGGATCAATGTACAAAAATTTGGTAAATAATAAAAAGTAATGTTTATTTAGCTAGCATTAGTCAAATAAGCTTTGTTACTACTCTACTTTATTTATTGTTCTATATATATTAGCAATATATATATTGCTAATTTTATTTGCTTTTTTATTGCTTTATCTACATATCTAGCTATTACTTCATTTACTTATCTATTAATTGCTTTATCTAGTGCTTAGGGGCACTATGTTAACTAATTCAAACTCAAAAATATTATATAACTAATATATAACTCATATAACTCAAAGGATTGCTTTTTCTAAAGCTCATACTGAATACTTAGTATACAAAAAGCAAATATATTATACTAGCTTATAGATCATACTCAATTCAAAGCTCACTATCCGAATATTGTTTATAAAATAAAAATATTTTATTATATTCTACTTTATTATTGAAAGTCAGGTAAAGTGGCTTGCTTGGCAATTAAAATAAAGAGAAAGCCAAAAATCAACATATAGTTTTTTAAGCATTTTGCATACCAAGGTGCATTGTCAGGTATATTGTTTGAAACTAAAGGTGTGAGTTGTGTAGTATAGTGTACTGATGTTAAATCAATATTGTCATTATTATCAGTATTATTATCATTATTCATTCATTTTGAATTTTTAATTTTGCAAGTCTTATTTGCCTCAATCTTAGGGTTGTTTATTTAGCAAAATGAATATTTAAAATTAACCTTTTTAATGATGAAAAAGTTTTAAGAAAGTACTTGATGCTATTCAGTATTCAGTTGTTTATTTGGAAGATTTGTAAAACAGTAAAAGCAAAAAGACAGTTTTAGTTTTTGAACAGATTCATTTTAAGGTTTTCTATTTCAATAAGCTGTCATGCCATGGGGATAAGCTGGGAATAATCATCACAGATCTATGAGGATAAAATTGGAATTATTGGCATGGGACCATGGGGATAAGCATTTCCTAATGATAATTGGCAGTGCTTATCCCCACGGTACCATAGGAATAATTTCTGTCTTATTCTAATGGTACCATGGGGATAATTTTCTGCTTATCTGCATGGCACACTGATGAGATAGGGCAAATTGTTGAAGCAATGCAATAATCTATACAAACAAATTGGAAATTCACATGTCTTGTAGAAGTCTACAGAAGTGGCAATGGACTTTTTGGGGATCTCAGGATTAGACTAGTTGCTAAAAATTGAAATTATAAACAATTACTAGAGCAATTTACCTTAAATCACATGTCATAAATATAAAAAAGTGTTGTTTGCATAAAAACACCATTAAATATTTACTTCTATAAAACTAATGGCCAAGCAAAGTTATGTTGTTAAACTGCACTTAAACCGTAAGTACTAAACTAAATTATGAACCCACAGAATATGCCATAGTCTGGATCATGCCTGTATGCCAAATTAATTTGGCATATAGTCACTCCTTGCTAACCCTATTGGCATACATTGGCATACAACCAAAAAATTGGGCCCTACCTATTGGCATAAGTGGCGTACACGCTGTTGCTATTGTAACTTGCAATGTAATATCCATAAATATCAGTATTTTTTAGGAATTTGCACAATAATTTAAAAAATGGAATTTATGTTTGAAATTTATTCACTTTAACAAAATATATTCTTATCTATTGTTCTATTGAATAATTTTAATATTCTAATAAAACCTGCTACTAGAGGCATAATATATATTTTACTTGATTGCAGTTACTTGCTAGTTATTACTATACTTACAGTAAGTGATGTATAATTAAGGAAAGCAGAAAAAATTTGGCATATATTGGTATACAAACAGTGGATCCATCAAGTTTTAAACTTTTAGTTTGGCATATACCCTGCCATGATCCGGACTATGGGGCATATGTAGAAGATAAGATAGGGCAGCTATCTTGTCAGTGTGCTGTGTGGATAAGCAGAAAATTATTCCTACAGCATATGTAGAAAATAGGGCAGCTATGGTAATGGCTAGAGTTCTGGCACTGGAACCCATGTTCTAAAGGCCATGAATCTGGCAGTGCTATTATAATATAGTTGGAACATTCTGTTTTTCTTTCTACAGGTGGCTGATGTTGAGATTTTGTTCTAGATAAGATTTACAATGATATGATAAAATTCGAAACGAGATGCTTCTAATATTCAGACTTCTAAAGATATGTTCTTAGTTGTTTTTTATATGCTCCTATAAGGCACTGCCGGATCCATAGCCATTAGAAAACAGGTTCCGGTGCAAGAACTCTAGCCATTGCCGGCAGCTATCTTGTCAGTGTGCTATGCAGATAAGCAGAAAATTATTCCCATGGCATAGGCCTATGTAGAAGATGGGACAGCTATCTTGTCAGTGTGCCATGCGGATAAGCAGAAGATTATCCCCACGGTACTGTTGGAATAAGACAAATTATTCCTACGGTCCTGTGGGGATAAGCACTGCCATGATAATTAGGCTTTTGACAAAAATTGGTTCTAGTCTAGAACCAGAATAATTCTGATTCCAAAACCAGATAGATTCAGTAGGAAAATGAAAAGCTTCAAACCTATTTTATGTTTGTCAGTCTTTACAAATTAATTATGTCTTTTCTTGTCTTCGTTTCTTAGATATGACAAAAAATGGAATAATTAATATACCAATAGGCCCTAATAAAAACTTGACAATTTCAAATCTAATTAGCCTTAGGCCCTAACTGTTAAAATGTAAACATGATAATGGATCGGGAAAATTCCTCGATCTAAATTCCAGAACCAGAACAGGGTTCTGAAACCGATTCTGAAAACGGAACAGACAACACAAAAAGCTTCGAACCGAACCGATTCGGGGGTTATGGAATCGGTAATATAAAAAGCTTAAAGTTAAACAAGTCAACAAGTGTGATGATACAACTCACGTCACACGAGTTACATAAGCGAAACTTTGCTTAAACCAAATAGCCTTGTTTGAATACTAATGATTTTGTTTAGGCCCCTAGCATGCTAAAAATCACCCTAAGACAGTTATAAACAGCACAGTACTACACGCAGCATTTTCTACACAGTTTGAACTCATTTAAAATGAAAAATCACACTACTATTAACACTTTGAATTTTTTGATTTAGTAAACAAAGTGAACTGTAGTACTTTGTTCGGTAGCATAATTACTAAAATATTTTAAACACGAAAGCTAAAAAAGTTATTTTATAATAGCTAAGTAAAAGCAAATGTTGTGTGAAACAGGTTTTACTTCTAAGAAAATCTGTGTGCATGAATTCAAAACCACCTTAATGTGGCCCGCGGCTGACTCGACGCCGGCGCACCTGTAGCGACGTTATGTTAATCGTAGGAAACCAATCTTTATTGGTGCAGTCGTCAATTGATACATATACGTGACCACTTTAATAATTTGCAGTTAACAACAGGCAACCTACGTAACGAAAGATTCTGTTTTGTTGCCCTTTAGTTTTCTTTGAATTTCTGTATTTTTATTTTTACTTATCTTGAGAGTCGGGACTTGGGCCTGCTAAATACAGCTTATGCTCTTAGCTAACCTCGCGGGACTATCTGTAAAAGTGTAAATTAAATATTTTCGTTATGTATTTTTCCAGTCGACCTACCCACTTTATTTTTCACTTTGCTATTATTATTTATTGCTATAGTCTCGTGGCTTGTGTTTTAGAGTCCTTTAACAGCAAAATATTTCTTAGTGCAAAGTTTGCTAGCAATGGCCCTGATGGGCTTAGAACTGCCCATAATATTTTGTTAAATGACACCAACTTAGACGATGACTATCTTATTCAATTCTTGCATAATAGAATTTTGAACTTGAATTTTCATCAGCATCAATATGGTGGTGGTGGTAGTGCTAGGTCTAGTAGTAAAAATATAAATGCATCATATTTTCCTTCACTTTTGTAAGTATCATTTAAAATAATTTGATCTAAATAAAAATTTATATTATTGCATTTTAAAACTAAAAAAACTAATTATTCATTCTTAGACTTATTATTAATACCATGTAGTATATGTAGTATCATATAATATATGCCCAAAAATTCAGGCATGCATTGGCCTTGTAAGCCTAAAGTTAGGCATGTTAACGTGTATATAGTTGACAAATATAACTTTTAAGAAAAAAGTATATATATAGCTGGCATGCACTAAGTTATAGAATCATGCAGAAAAGTTTGTTAAGTGGTAAAAAAGATTGAATAGAGGCCTAAGTTCATTTTTAAGCATAAATTTCAAGCTTTCTAGGTTTTTCAGCTTTTAACAAGATAGGCCTCTAATTAAAAAAATGTTTGGCTTATTAATTTTCTGCTAAAAGTATTATAAGCAAGAAAGATAAATAATCAACTAAATAATCCACCAAAATGGTCATTTATTGTTGTAACACTAGCTTAGATTTAAGAATGTGGATATGCACTTAATTTTTTTGGCATTTGTAACTATCAAATTTTGTCTAGGCATTCACTTAACCTATAGTTTGGAAGGCAACATGTATGCTAAGATTTCTTGGCATAAAACAAGGATATTTACAATTTTTCAGCATACATCAGCATATATCCCAGCATATATAACAGTAGAAAATTTTTGGCTTATATTTATGACATATCTACATATATGTTAAGATCAAATAAAGTGACTACATAGAATATGCTATATGCAACATTGTTATTATAGAAAAAAGAATAATAAAAAACAAATTTAAACTAATTGTTTTTAAATACTTGTTTTTTTTATTCTTAGCAAATAAAAAGTATTTAATGTGCTTCTTTTCTAATTGTACTTTCTCATTAGTGATGGACCAAATGTAGATTTTTGCAAGTTGCTAAAACTGAATCCAAATGTACAAAAAAATTCCAAATCCGAATATCCGAATGTGTTTCCAAATGTAGACAAAGTAAAAGGTACACGGCGGGAGTAAATATGACACCTTTTAGTGACGAAAATACCTCGTCATCTAATTAGTAATTGTATTAGCGCTGTACATTAATTTACTTATAAGATTCAATCTAATGTCGGGCTTATACTATATCTATCTAGTATCTGAATTGAATTAAACTAGACTTAAACTCAATACTTATATATCTAATCTAACTAATTCCAATTACTAATACTATATGACATTACATTTGTGCAATTTGAAATGATAACTAAATTACAGTATATAATTTAGTGAACGTAAAGTCCGTTGCATTTGCATTTTGAAAAGTGATGATTACACTTAAACAATGATTACTGCGATTAAATGTTTCTGCAACTTTAGGTTGAATGCCTCAAAGGTCCAAAGTTAAGTAACTTTACTTAATAACACTTTTTTTATAATATACGTTATTGCAAAAACAGACAATTGTAAAAACGAACAATATTATATTAAATTTTGCATTCTCGTTTTTTAATGGACTTTCTTTTCAAGAAGTTGTATTTCTGTTACATTAGTATACTTTTGTTTTGAATTTTTGATTTTTTCATATTCGGAAGCACATTCAGAAATTTGGAAAATAAAATTTCCGAAGCCGAAACATTCAGATTTCTAAAAAAGTGAGACTTTTTTGGATTCGGAATCCAAATCCGAATATTTGGATCCATCACTATTTCTCATTGCATATTGCAAAAGTGCACAATTTTAAAGTTTGTTACTCTACATGAATAATAATTTCAAAAATGAAAAAAAATGTTCAACTTTGGCATATATAGTTAAAAACTTTTTTTAGTCCTGGCACACAAACATGGTCCTGTACTTTTTCTCCCATTAGACCTGGCGTACACTAATACACAATCCAAACTATGGCACTTAACATAATCTATACAAAGTAGTAATAGTATAAAGTCATAAGCAAATGCAAATCCAATATAATAAACTATTTTTTCAATTCATTACCAATATTTTGTATTAGATATAATTGAAAAATTGATATTTTTTATAAAACAATATCTTGCCAATTTCACAGTAAAGTCCATAGTAAAGGCCATTTTTGAAGACAACTTTTGCACACATAAGGATTTCAAAAACCTACACTATGTAGAGTAGTGTATAACCATTTCCATTGACATATAGTTGCACATTCAGTGTATATAGCAAATTTTATGCTGCTAAATACAGGATAGTGCAGCTCATGTTTTTGCTTTTTTGCTACATAGTAGCATAATGAAGTGGCATTTAATTTGATTCAATGAAGTCAACAAATTGAATGAAAATCACATCCAAATTAAAATTATAAATTGAATAAACACTGTTATTACTGAAAAAAGTTTTCATTTTCCTAATAAAACTACCTTAAAAGGACCTTAGCATTTTAATATTTAATACCTGTAAAACCAAAATTTTCTTTACAAAATTAATCTATGATAGCTTATTTTATTCAAATCTTTTTCAAAAATTTTAATCAAAGTTAGTTGAATTGTTTGGCAATATAATATATTATACAAAGCAAATCATAAATAGCCATTAAACATTTTACTATATTGGAAATAGAAATATAAAAATATAAGCAAATAATTACTTTTTTTATTTCATCAAATCCATTTATTGATACAATAGACTTATACAATACATAATGGATTTGTTTAGCAAGGTCCCTTTTTTATTAGAGGCAGGGGGGGTTGTGTGCACCCTGGCGCAATTTAAGCGTCATTGGCACACAACTGGCGAGAGGCATTATTGCCCATTCCGCCGACTCCCCTGAGCAGGCATACAAGCGCGCAGATACGTTACGCAGGCACACACTCACACAGGAGTGTACAGCGGCCCTAACTTTATCAATTGTTAGGCATGTACACTTCACTGCGCCTTCGGGGGGGGGGGGTTGGCTCTCAAGGCCGTTAATTGCACAAGCAAGCCAAGCCAAGATTCCAATCCAGCCCCAAATTAATGTGGCTGCACTTGTAATCAAGCCTGGGTCGCGGCACACCAGAGCAGCTGCGCTACCGCTGGGCTACGGCCCCCCCTAGCAGCCCCCCCTAGCAAGGTCCCTTTGTTCCTGACAAATTCTAGAGATGCACATTGTGCTTTCTATAGGTGGCTTAAATAGTGTATTTTTTATTGTAGATCCAAACTTGGCTAGTCTACTACTTTAGTATTGCATTATTGCCATTTTAAAATATGAAATGATTTAACAATATTTTTTTATTTTTGCTTTTTTATATGATGAAATTTACTTAGCAATTGTAAATATAATTTTGACTTCTGATTTTTATAATTATATTGCTAATTAATTAAAAAAAATAACTTTGTCCATATTAACTGCATCAAATTTAATCCCTAATGATTGACTCAGTAGATTCAAGATATTTTTATTTATAATGTAGATCAAAGAAGATCAATGCTGCAATGGAGCTACTAGAAGAAGTACAAAGCCCCAGGGCTTTGCCAAAGCATGACCTTGGTGAACTTAGGTAAGGGTTTTTGATTTATTGATACTCTTCCAAATTATTTGATAATTTACCATTTACCAACCTATCTGCCATTCACATTCCCAAATAATGTGACCTGCCATTTACATTCCCAAATCATGCGATCTATGATTCGCATTCCCAAATCATGTGACCTGCCATTAATATTCCCAAATCATGTTACCTGCTGCCATTCACATTCCCAAATCATGTGATCTGCCATTCATATTCCCAAATCATGTAACCTGCCGTTCACATTCCCAAATCATGTTATCTGCCATTCATATTCCCAAATCATGTAACCTACCATTCATATTCCCAAATCATGTGATCTATAATTAAAATTCTTAAATAATGTTGTCTACCATTCACATTCCAAAATCGTGCAAACTGCTATTCACATTCCCAAATAATGTAACCTGGGCTGCCATTCACATTCCCAAATCATGTGACCTGCCATTCACATTCCCAAATCATGTGACCTGCCATTCACATTCCCAAATCATGCCATCTATGATTCACAATCAAATTTCCAAATAATGTGATCTACCATTCACATTCTCGAATTATGTGATCTGCCATTCACATTCCCAAATCATGTGACCTGCCATTCACATTCACAAATAATCATGTAACCTTTCATTCACATTCCCAAATCATGTGACCTGCCATTCACATTCACAAATAATCATGTAACCTGCCATTCACATTCCCAAATCATGTAACCTGCCATTCACATTCCCAAATCATGTAACCTGCCATTCACATTCCCAAATCATGTAACCTGCCATTCACATTCCCAAATCATGCTATCTATGATTCACAATTACATTCCCAAATCATGTGACCTGCCATTCACATTCACAAATGATCATGTAACCTTTCATTCACATTCCCATATCATGCCATCTATGATTCACAATTACATTCCCAAATAATGTGATCTTCCATTCACATTCCCAAATCATGTGATCTTCCACCTCATAATCAACGAATCAGCAATAAAATTTCCTAGCTCTAACTGTACTTGACAAAATTTCAACTGATAAATACTTTCTTCCATTCCAAATTCCCATATGTCAGGGACCGCGTCCAGTCCATGTTCTATCACGCATACAATGGCTATATGCGATATGCTTATCCGCGCGACGAGCTACGGCCTCTAAGCTGCACTGGTGCGGACACCTGGGGCGCTTATTCCCTCACTCTGGTAGACGCTCTGGACTCACTGGTGCTGCTTGGCAACTACAGCGAATTCCAACGGGCGGCTGACTTACTGCTGAGACAATTGGATCCTCTGGCCAATGTTAACGTATCCGTGTTTGAGACTAATATCCGTATTGTTGGCGGCCTGCTCTCTGCTCACCTGTTGAGCAATCGGGCCGGATATGCTAATGGCGACGGCTGGCCCTGCTCGGGTCCGTTGCTGGCCATGGCTGAACGGTTTGCTAGGCGACTCCTGCCGGCCTTTGCCACCGCCACTGGCATGCCCTATGGCACCGTCAACTTGCTGCATGGTATGGGATTCATGGGTTTGCTTCATTTTAGCGCCACAGACTAGATTTTAGCGCCACAGGCTAGACTTTAGCGCCACTGGCTTCATTTTAGCGCCACTGGCTAGACTTTAGCGCCACTGGCTAGATTTTAGCGCCACTGGCTAGAGTTTAGCGCAACAGACGGAATTTTAGCGCCACAGACTAGATTTTAGCGCCACAGGCTAGACTTAAGCGCCACTGGCTTCATTTTAGCGCCACTGGCTAGACTTTAGCGCCACTGACCAGATTTTAGCGCCACTGACTAGATTTTAGCGCCAAAGGCTAGATTTTAGCGCCACAGACTGGATTTTAGCGCCACAAGCTAGACTTTAGCGACACTGGCTAGACTTTAGCGCCACGGCCTACATTTTAGCGCCACTCATACATGCGCAACAGTCGGCCGAGTCGGCTGATCCGGCCGACCGATTTGGCGGCCAACCAAGGAAGTCGCAAAAATGCCCACCCAAAAAATAACCAAATAGTAGTACTAAGTAGCTGACGAGGCATTTTGGATTAATAACACAGTCATAGTTACTCCTGCCGTTTACCTAAAGTTGCGTTAATTTTGCTTTAGGGTTTTTTTACATGTAAGTCGCATTTTTGGCCAAAAACTACGTCGCATTTTTGTTAAAACTAAGTCGCATGGCCGACCGAATTTCGGAGGCTGCGCATGTATGGCGCCACTGGCTAGATTTAGCACCACTGGCTACATTTTAACATCAGACTAGATTTTTTTAGCGCCACTTGCTAGATTTCAGCACCACAGGCTAGATTTCAGCGCCACTGGCTAGATTTTAGCGCCACAAACTGGCTTCGTTTGACGTTTAGCGCCGTGATTTCGGCTCAGTTTTAGATTTTAGATTCTTATAGATTTTATATCAAAATAAAATACGAAAAAAATTATTATTTCTTAGACTTATTCGCTTATTTTTTATTTTATAATACTTATTTAATTTGGTCCTAAAAGTAGTAGAGAAGTAATTTTTTTAAATGAATTTTACTTGAAGGCGTCCCACCCGGCGAGACTCCGGTCGCTTGCACCGCCTGCGTTGGCACGCTGCTAGTGGAATTCGGCGCATTGAGTCGATTAACTGGCGATCCTGCGTTTGAGTCTGCGGCGATGCGCGCCGTTCGCGCTTTGCACTCGTTGCGCAGCCCGCTTGGCCTGGTTGGCAACCACGTGGATGTGCAGCGTGGCCGCTGGACCGCCCTGGACGCTGGTATTGGCAGCGCCGTGGACTCTTACTTTGAGTATCTGGTCAAGGCTGGGGTGCTGCTGCAACGGCCGGAGCTTGTGAGCATGTTCAATGGTAAGCCATGTGGGCTGGCTGTGATCCTTTTTGCTTAGTTGACACATAAATAGTGATACACGGATAGAGTGATACACGGATAGTGATACACGGATAGAGTGACACACGGATAGAGTGACACATGGATAGAGCGATACACGGATAGAGTGATACACGGATAGTGATACACGGATAGAGTGACACACGGATAGAGTGACACATGGATAGAGCGATACACGGATAGAGTGATACACGGATAGAGCGATACACGGATAGAGTGATACACGGGTAGAGTGACACATGGATAGAGTGCCACACATATAGAGTGACACACGGATAGAGTGACACACGGATAGAGTGATACACGGATAGAGTGACACACGGATAGAGTGATACACGGATAGAGTGACACATGGATAGAGTGATACACGGATAGAGTGATACACGGATAGAGTGATACACGGATAGAGCGATACACGGATAGAGTGACACATGGATAGAGTGACATATGAATAGAGTGACACACGGATAGAGAGACACATGGATAGAGTTCAGACACACGGATAGAGTGACACGGATAGAGTTCAGACACAGATAGAGTGACACACGGATAGAGTGACACACGGATAGAGTGATACACGGATAGATTGACACATGGATAGAGTGATACACGGATAGAGTGATACACGGATAGAGTGACACACGGATAGAGTGATACACGGATAGAGCGATACACGGATAGAGTGACACATGGATAGAGTGACATATGGATAGAGTGACACACGGATAGAGAGACACATGGATAGAGTTCAGACACACGGATAGAGTGACACGGATAGAGTTCAGACACAGATAGAGTGACACACGGGTGTGACATACAAATAAAGTGACACACGGATAGAGCGATACACGGATAGAGTGATACACGGATAGAGTGATACACGGATAGAGTGACACATGGATAGAGTGATACACGGATAGAGTGATACACGGATAGAGTGACACACGGATAGAGTGATATACGGATAGAGTGACATATGAATAGAGTGACACACGGATAGAGAGACACACGGATAGAGTTCAGACACATAGAGTGACACACGGGTGTGACACACAAATAGAGTGACACACGGATAGTGACACACGGATAGAGTGACACGGATAGAGTTCAGACACAGATAGAGTGACACACGGGTGTGACACACAGATAGAGTGGCATATGGATAGAGTGACACACGGATAGAGTGACACATGGATAGAGTTCAGACACACGGATAGTGACACACGGGTAGAGTGACACACAGCTAGAGTGACACATGGATAGAGTTCAGACACACGGATAGTGACACACATATAGAGTGACACACGGATAGAGTAGAGAAGTTCCTCGGTACTTAAAAGAGTTTATAGAATTTTAGTTAGCCCGTAGGTTCTGTACAAAAATGATTATTATGCGAAGAATTAATGTACATTTTAGGCTACAAAGACGCCTACAACAAGCACGTTCGCATGGACGACTGGTACTTCTGGGTGCACATGGACAAGGGCCATCTGACCAGTCCAGTGTTTCAAAGTTTAGACGCTTTCTGGCCTGGCGTACTGAGTCTAGTTGGGGACACTGACCAGGCCTTGCGCACTCTGCATAATTATCATCAGGTGAGTTCGAAACTTGCGGTTGTTTAGCAATCAGTGGGCTCCTCCCAATCCACCTGGTTATTCATCGCGCAGGTTTGGAAGGCTCACGGGTCTCTGCCAGAGTTCTACAGCGTGCCAAAGTCGCAGCCGGTGCCAGGCCGAGAGGCCTATCCACTGCGGCCGGAGCTCATTGAGAGTATCTACTATTTGCATAGGGCCACTGGCGATCCAGCTGTGCTGCAGATGGGCGTTGATGTGCTGTATTCCATTGAGACTATGGCTAGGACTGACTGCGGTTTCGCTACCGTAAGTAGGGGGTGGGGTCTGTGAGTAGGGAGATGGGGATCTGTGAGTAGAGAGATAGGTATCTGAGTAGAGAGATAAGGATCTGTGAGTAGGGAGATAAGGATCTGTGAGTACGGAGTCAGGGATCTGTGAATGAGGAGATGGGGATTGTGAGTAGGGAGATAGAGATCTGTAAGTAGGGAGATTGAGATCTGTGAGTACGGAGTCAGGGATCTGTGATCTGTGTACGGAGTAGGGAGATGGAGATCTGTGAGTAGGGAGATGGAGATCTGTGAGTAGGGAGATGGAGATCTGTGAGTAGGGAGATGGAGATCTGTGAGTAGGGAGATGGAGATCTGTGAGTAGGGAGATGGAGATCTGTGAGTAGGGAGATGGAGATCTGTAAGTAGGGAGATGGAGATCTGTGAGTAGGGAGATGGGGATCTGTGAATAGGGAGATGGAGATCTGTGAGTAGGGAGATGTGGATCTGTGAATAGGGATATGGAGATCTGTGAGTGGGGAGATGGGGATCTGTGAATAGGGAGATGGAGATCTGTGAGTAGGGAGATGGGGATCTGTAAGTAGGGAAATAGGGATCTGTAAGTAGGGAGATAGGGATTCTGTAAGTAGGGAAATAGGGATCTGTAAGTAGGGAGATAGGGATTCTGTAAGTAGGGAAATAGGGATCTGTAAGTAGGGAAATAGGGATCTGTAAGTAGGGAGATAGGGATCTGTAAGTAGGGAAATAGGGATCTGTAAGTAGGGAGATAGGGATCTGTAAGTAGGGAGATAGGGATCTGTAAGTAGGGAAATAGGGATCTGTAAGTAGGGAGATAGGGATTCTGTAAGTAGGGAAATAGGGATCTGTAAGTAGGGAAATAGGGATCTGTAAGTAGGAAAATAGGGATTTGTAAGTAGGGAGATAGGGATTCTGTAAGTAGGGAAATAGGGATCTGTAAGTAGGGAAATAGGGATCTGTAAGTAGGGAAATAGGGATCTGTAAGTAGGGAAATAGGGATCTGTAAGTAGGGAGATAGGGATCTGTAAGTAGGGAAATAGGGATCTGTAAGTAGGGAGATAGGGATCTGTAAGTAGGGAGATAGGGATCTGTAAGTAGGGAAATAGGGATCTGTAAGTAGGGAGATAGGGATTCTGTAAGTAGGGAAATAGGGATCTGTAAGTAGGGAAATAGGGATCTGTAAGTAGGAAAATAGGGATTCTGTAAGTAGGGAAATAGGGATCTGTAAGTAGGGAAATAGGGATCTGTAAGTAGGGAGATAGGGATCTGTAAGTAGGGAAATAGGGATCTGTAAGTAGGGAGATAGGGATCTGTAAGTAGGGAGATAGGGATCTGTAAGTAGGGAAATAGGGATCTGTAAGTAGGGAGATAGGGATTCTGTAAGTAGGGAAATAGGGATCTGTAAGTAGGGAAATAGGGATCTATGAGTAAAATCCCCATTGCAATTGCTCAGGTAAGCAACGTGCTTCACCACAGCCTGGAGGATCGCATGGAGTCATTCTTCCTAGCCGAGACAGTGAAATATTTGTACCTGCTGTTCACACCCGACCACTTCCTGCACACGGCCTCTCGCACTGGCGGATACTCGGTTCAAACACCGCGAGGCGCCTGCAGAGTCTGGTCCGGCGCTCACGTGTTCAACACCGAGGCCCATCCTATTGATGCCGCCTGTCTCGACTGCTGCCACTCGCCCAGGCCAGCCGAGGCCTCCCAGATCGATCTAGTAGAAGTCCTTGGACTTGGATTGGAAGCCCAAGATGAAGACTGGCTAGCCGCGGCTGCTGACCGATTGGGTGGCAATCGGGATGACGACTCCGGCCCCATAAATGAACAATCATTTGACGCCAGTGATGATAAAAATTCCACAATGTCACCATCATCCGATTCGGCAGCAGCTAACAGATTCGAACTCCTGACCTGCCCTACTCCACCGTTTCATCAGCGTTTAACTGTGCACGGTCAAGTCCTGCCGGATAATTGACAGACTTTTACAGATTTTGTTGATTATTGTTATAAAATTTGCGCATTAGCCTACTAATAGCGAACAGGCAAATGACGTGAAAATGTTGCAAAATCAAATTGAAAATAAATAATTCCATAGCAACCAATTTAAATAAATAATTAATCGATTAGTTTTTTATATTTTTAATTAATTATTCGGGTTAAATGATCGAATATCGCGCATTCAAGCACATCTGCGGAGATCTAGGGCGTTTCTTGGCATAAAATTCAATCATAATGGAAGCATAAATATTGTTATTATTGGAAATTATACTGTCTTTAGAAATGTGATTTAGCACCAAGTTTTACAATGCCGCATTTGGGAGCCAAATTACAGGCAACTTGCACAGAAAGTTAATTGTGGCCGTTTATGATTGGGTGTACTTTACTTAACGGTCTATAGTGCATGTTCTTATACTGTTATACAGTATGGGTTCAAGGGTGCATGCGGTACTGTGGCCAATGTTTAACATGTTCACGATACCAGCTTAACAACAGATCGGGTTATTATTCTCTGGGGGTTTGGGGCGATTCTCAGTGTGGATTGGGGGCGATTCTCAGGTGGATTGGGCGATTCTCAGGTGGATTGGGCGATTCTCAGTGTGGATTGGGCGATTCTCAGGTGGATTGGGGCGATTCTCAGTGTGGATTGGGGGCGATTCTCAGGTGGATTCGGGCGATTCTCAGTGTGGATTGGGATTGGGGGCGATTCTCAGGTGGATTGGGGCGATTCTCAGTGTGGATTGGTGGCGATTCTCAGGTGGATTCGGGCGATTCTCAGTGTGGATTGGGGGCGATTCTCAGGTGGATTGGGGCGATTCTCAGTGTGGATTGGGGGCGATTCTTAGTTCGGATTGGGGGCGATTCAGTGTAGATTGGGGGCGATTGTCAGTTGTGGATTGCGGGCGATTCTCAGGTGGATTGGGCGATTCTCAAGTGGATTGGGGCGATTCGTAGTGAATGGGGGCGAGACTCTGGTGAATTTGGGCGATTCTCAGTGGTAGATTGGGGCGATTCTCAGTGTGATTGGGACCATTCTCAGTGGTGGATTGTTGCGATTCTCAGTGTAGTTTGGGGGCGATTCTCAGTGTGGACTGGGACGATTCTCATCGTGGATTGGGGGCGATTCTCAGTGTGGATTTGGCGATTCACATTGTGGATTGGGGGCGATTCTTAGTGTAGATTTGGGGCAATTCTTAGTGTGGATTGGGGGCGATTCTCAGTGTGGATTGGGGGAGATTCTTAGTGTAGAATGGGGGCGATTCTCAGTGTGGATTGGCGGCGGTTCTTAGTGGATGGGAGGCGATTCTTAGTGTAGATTGGGGGCGATTCTCAGTGTAGATTGGGGGCGATTCTCAGTGTGGATTGGGACGATTCTCATCGTGGATTGGGGGCGATTCTCATTAGTTGAATTTGGGTGATTCTGAGTGGATTGGGGGCAATTCTCGAGCATATACAATATACATGTACATGTAGTTAACATACTACTGGGGGTTAACATGCACAGAGGCAGCTGCATGCATATTTTACATGTAACATCACAATGGAGGCATTTCCTCTCAATCACGTGTACATCTCCGTGATGAAATTTTAAAGCTACAAGTTTATAACGTGTTCGGCAAAAAAATACCGAGGTACATGCACCAAGAATACCATTCGAGCATGATCGAGCATATCAAGCACTATTCGATAGCAGGAAAACTCTAAAATAAGGAAGCAATGAGCTCCAATTCTATCTATCTCTTGTCTTCCGTTGATGCACCAGTCGCTGAACTTGCCGATGCCGCAGCTTCCACGTCCTCATCTTCCTTGAATAGTGGATTGCGGACTTCCATCTCCTTGGTCTGTAAATGAGGTTTGCGGCAGTAACTGTGTCTGAAGTTTGCAAGCTGCGTGTCAGTCATTTAATCGGAAGAAATCACTCTTTAAACAGAACTTTAAATATTTTGCGGTCGGTGACATTCCGTAACTGAGTATCTGGGAAGCTGGCCCAGCAACTGAGTATCTGGGAAGCTGGCCCAGCAACTGAGGATCTGGGAGGCTGGCCCAGCAACTGAGGATCTGGGAGGCTGGCCCAGCAAATGAGGATCTGGAAGGCTGGTGGCCCAGTAACTGACAACCTGGGAGGCTCGCCTAGCAACTGAGGATCTGGGAGGTTGGCCCAGCAAATGAGGATCTGGGAAGCTGGCCCAGCAACTGAGGATCTGGGAAGCTGGCCCAGCAACTGAGGATCTGGGAGGCTGGCCCAGCAACTGAGGATCTGGGAGGCTGGCCCAGCAAATGAGGATCTGGAAGGCTGGTGGCCCAGTAACTGACAACCTGGGAGGCTCGCCTAGCAACTGAGGATCTGGGAGGTTGGCCCAGCAAATGAGGATCTGGGAAGCTGGCCCAGCAACTGAGGATCTGGGAGGCTGGCCCAGCAGCTGAGAATCTGGGAGGCTGGTCCAGCAACTGAGGATCTGGAAGGCTGGTGGCCCAGTAACTGACAACCTGGGAGGCTCGCCTAGCAACTGAGGATCTGGGAGGTTGGCCCAGCAAATGAGGATCTGGGAAGCTGGCCCAGCAACTGAGGATCTGGGAGGCTGGCCCAGCAGCTGAGAATCTGGGAGGCTGGTCCAGCAACTGAGGATCTGGGAGGCTGGCCTAGCAACTGAGGATCTGGAAGGCTGGTGGCCCAGTAACTGACAACCTGGGAGGCTCGCCTAGCAACTGAGGATCTGGGAGGTTGGCCCAGCAAATGAGGATCTGGGAAGCTGGCCCAGCAACTGAGGATCTGGGAGGCTGGCCCAGCAACTGAGGATCTGGGAGGCTGGTCCAGCAACTGAGGATCTGGGAGGCTGGCCCAGCAACTGAGGATCTGGGAGGTTGGCCCAGCAACTGAGGATCTGGGAGGCTGGCCCAGCAACTGAGAATCTGGGAGGCTGGCCCAGGAACTGAGGATCTGGGAGGCTGGCCCAGCAACTGAGGATCTTGGAGGCTGGCCCAGCAACTGAGGATCTGGGAGGCTGGCCCAGCAACTGAGGATCTGGAGGCTGGCCCAGCAACTGAGGATCTGGGAGGCTGGCCTAGGAACTGAGGATCTGGGAGGCTGGCCTAGGAACTGAGGATCTGGTAGGCTGGCCCAGCAACTGAGGATCTGGGAGGGTTTGAATGACAAGCCGGTGGCTTATTCCAAAGCTGATTAATAGGTGATAAATGTATTAACATTTTCAATATCTTTCGTTAGGGAATCACTGTATTAAGAAGTGAAAATCCTCAAAGGCGACTCACCGTGGCCAGCCGGGGCACTCGTACACTGTGAAGTCCGCTTCGTCATTCTCCAAATCTGAGTCGTCGTCTGACATGTCCCGCTGCAGGTCGCTGTTGGATCTGCATAGAGTGAATTACTGAGCTTCATGAGAGTAGGTTAGCGATTCTGGATTTGTATTTAATGATAACAGTAAATAGCCCTATCATAAACATTGGAAATCCTGATATATTCGCAACTCAATTATCTGCAGCTTGACATCCCAGATCATCAGTTTCTGAGCCTGGGCCAGCCTCCCAAATCCCCAGTTGCTGGGCCAGCCTCCCAGATCCTCAGTTCCTAGGCCAGCCTCCCAGATCCTCAGTTGCTGGGCCAGCCTCCCAGATCCCCAGTTGCTGGGCCAGCCTCCCAGATCCTCAGTTCCTGGGCCAGCCTCCCAAATCCCCAGTTGCTTTTCCAGCCTCCCAGATCCCCAGTTGCTGGGTCAGCCTCCCAGATCCCCAGTTGCTGGGTCAGCCTCCCAGATCCCCAGTTGCTGGGTCAGCCTCCCAGATCCCCAGTTTCTGGGCCGCCAGCCTCCCAGATCCTCAGTTTCTGTGCCAGCCTCCCGGATCCCCAGTTGCTAGGCCAGCCTCCCGGATCCTCAGTTGCTGGGCCACCAGCCTCCCAGATCCCCAGTTGCTATCAGTCTCTCAGATCCTCAGTTTCTGGGCCGCCAGCCTCCCAGATCCTCAGTTTCTGTGCCAGCCTCCCGGATCCTCAGTTTCTGTAACAGCCTCCCGGATCCTCAGCAGACAATCCACAAACAAGCAGGTCCCACTTGCCTCTCCATCGCCAGCATCTGCTGCTTCTGATGCTGATAATGGTACATCTGCGCACTCAACGCTAGCTTTCCGTCTCCTGCGCTGCCGCTTGTCTGCGCCGCGTAATCGGGATTGATGTAGCGTTTTTCCGCCGCCTGCCTCCCGGAGCTGGTGTATCTGGAGCGACGATTTTGAGAATAAAGTATTGAATCTATGCATGCCAAATCTCGTATCTAAAACATAGCTACATCAAAGTACTCATAGAATTGAAAGAGACTTCTTACATGTAGACACAGACGGCGAAGAATATGATTAGTAAGATGCCCAGGCCGCTGGCGGCTCCGACAATGACTGCAATTTGCGAAATATTACTTTCTATTTAGTCTGTATAATTAGGGTGTGAAGCTGAAAAATATCGATAATTAGTTGACTGGCTGTTGCAATGGATCGATAATTAAAGCACTGGGGGTTGCAGTGGATCGATAGTTAAAGGACTGAGGTTGCAATGGATCGATAATTAAAGGACTGAGGGTTGCAATGGATCGATAATTAAAGGACTGGGGGTTGCAATGGATCGATAATTAAAGGACTGGGGGTTGCAATGGATCGATAATTAAAGGACTGGGGGTTGCAATGGATCGATAATTAAAGGACTGAGGGTTGCAATGGATCGATAATTAAAGGACTGGGGGTTGCAATGGATCGATAATTAAAGGACTGGGGGTTGCAATGGATCGATAATTAAATGACTGGGGGTTGCAATGGATCAATAATTAAAGGACTGAGGGTTGCAATGGATCGATAATTAAAGGACTGGGGGTTGCAGTGGATCGATAATTAAAGGACTGGGGTTGCAATGGATCGATAGTTAAAGCACTGGGGTTGCAGTGGATCGATAGTTAAAGGACTGAGAGTTGCAATGGATCGATAATTAAAGGACTGAGGGTTGCAATGGATCGATAATTAAAGGACTGGGGGTTGCAATGGATCGATAGTTAAAGACTGGGGGTTGCAGTGGATCGATAATTAAAGACTGGGGGTTGCAATGGATCGATAATTAAAGGACTGGGGGTTGCAATGGATCGATAATTAAAGGACTGGGGTTGCAATGGATCGATAATTAAAGGACTGAGGGTTGCAATGGATCGATAATTAAAGGACTGGGGTTGCAATGGATCGATAATTAAAGGACTGGGGGTTGCAATGGATCGATAATTAAAGGACTGGGGGTTGCAATGGATCGATAATTAAAGGACTGAGGGTTGCAATGGATCGATAATTAAAGGACTGGGGGTTGCAGTGGATCGATAATTAAAGGACTGGGGGTTGCAATGGATCGATAGTTAAAGAACTGAGGGTTGCAATGGATCGATAATTTAAGACTGGGGGTTGTAGTGGATCGATAATTAAAGACTGGGGGTTGTAGTGGATCGATAGTTAAAGACTGGGGGTTGCAGTGGATCGATAATTAAAGGACTGGGGGTTGCAATGGATCGACAATTAAAGAACTGGGGGTTGCAATGGATCGACAATTAAAGACTGGGGGTTGCAGTGGATCGATAATTAAAGACTGGGGGTTGCAGTGGATCGATAATTTAAGACTGGGGGTTGTAGTGGATCGATAATTAAATACTGGGGGTTGCAGTGGATCGATAATTAAATACTGGGGGTTGCAGTGGATCCATAATTAAAGACTGGGGGTTGTAGTGGATCGATAATTAAAGACTGGGGGTTGTAGTGGATCGATAATTGAGGACTAGGGGTTGCAATGAATTGATAACTAAGAACTAAGCCGCATTGCGGAACCAACCGTAAAAAACAAAGTCGCCATTAGCCAGTGGTATCCGCCTGATCGGAGGCGAACGCGCGGCGCGCAGCAGCGGCGGCGGTGTCGGCCGATGCGAGCTGTCGTTTCGACCGCCGCTTGAGTCGGTGGAGCTGGCCGCTGTGGGGCGGCCTTCGCTGCCTTCCGCTGCGGTCCTAACAAGTTTTATAGTGACACAGAAACTGTTTTAAAGAGTCCATTTTGGTGTCTTCTGGAAGCTACATCTATTTTGGCGCCATTTGGAATCTATTTTGGCGCCATTTGGAATCTATTTTGGCGCTATCTGGAACCTATTCTAGTGACATCTGAATCTATTTTGGCGCCTTTTGGAATCTGATTTGGGTCGATATGAAATCTATTTTGGCGCTATCTGGAATCTATTTTGGTGCCATCTGGCATCTATTTTGGCGCCATCCGGAATCCATTTATTGTCTCCTGCGATCCATTTACCAACAGTCTAATCCGCTTCTAAACTCGACCCTAAATAAAAGTACATCAAAATACATCACAAGCTTCAACACTCACTTTCGCTATCTGAATCTTTCTCGTTCATAGACGACGAAACTGCCAGATCGTCGATCAGTTTCTCGGCGTCTAGCGCGGCACCGAAGCTGGCCGAAGGGTCTGCAATTGTGGGGCATTGGCAAATTCGTGCAAGTATTTGTATGTTCTAGCTGGCGCTTATCCTAACCAAACCTGTTCTAGCTGGCGCTTATCCTAACCCAACCTGTTCTAGCTGGCGCTTATCCTAACCAAACCTGTTCTAGCTGGCGCTTATCCTAACCAAACCTGTTCTAGCTGGCGCTTATCCTAACCAAACCTGTTCTAGCTGGCGCTTATCCTAACCAAACCTGTTCTAGCTGGCGCTTATCCTAACCAAACCTGTTCTAGCTGGCGCTTATCCGAACCAAACCTGTTCTAGCTGGCGCTTATCCGAACCAAACCTGTTCTAGCTGGCGCTTATCCGAACCAAACCTGTTC